>JAVLVB010001001.1:5086781-5147023 GCA_032876305.1 Orestias chungarensis
AATTTCCTTCCCATAATAGACTTATCATATATATATATATATATATATATATATAAATATAAATATATATATATATATATATATATATATATATACTGCACTTTCATAACACTTATGGTAATATAGTTATTCAATTGTGCTATAAAATACCACTCTGTGCCTGTAAAAATAACTTAATACCACCATTGCAAGAAAATTCTAACTTAAGATACGATTGACAGAAAAACAGGTACAAAATATCAAGGACAGCCGAATGCTTTAATAAAAACATTACATTTGTACCACAAGACAACTAAAGCAAAGTCTGAAGAATACTTTCAGTGCCATTTTTGGCTGACTTTAAAAGACTACCTAATACATATTAGTGCTCTTTATTCGGGGGCAGGTCACTTAGAAGACATCGTAGCCACTTTTGCATATTCCTCCGTTCCCATACCGTTCCCATTTTTTAGCCGTTTGTATTCGCAATGTCATTTTTTTTGTGTCACTACCCAAAGACCGTAATCATAGATGACGGTAGGAACATAGATAGACTTTTCCGCTCAGCTCTCTGTTCACCACATCACTGCATCACAGCGGGCGCTGCAGGAATGCGTCTACCAAGTTTTCCTTAATTTGTTAACAATTATAGAAGATATTGCCAAACAAACATCAACAGGAATGTTCTGTCTTCCAGCAACCCGTTTTCCCAACGGCACGTACTGCCCGCCATTCCTGTTTGAATGCAGGAACCACATTTGCATCCAGCCTCACTGGAAATGTGACGGAGATAATGACTGCGGAGACAACTCTGACGAGGAGCTGCATCTCTGCTGTAAGAAATAAAATTGAAAAAAGTTAAAAGTGCAGAAACTTGATACATTAAGGTTGAATAATGTATGTTACAAAAAAATGTTGTATAGGCAAGTAATTTCTCAGTAGGTTTAATTTAAGTTGTTTTGCATTTGTTTATTTGTAGTGGACATGGAGTGTGAGGCTCCGTTCCGTTTCCGATGTGATAATAACCGATGCATCTACAGTCCCGAGCTTTGTAACTCTATCGATGACTGTGGGGACGGTTCTGATGAAAGGCAGGAAAACTGTAAGGACAATTCTCTCCATTATTCACATGACATCTGTTGTTGTTGTTGGTACATTCGTTTTTACATTCCAACAAAAGCTGGAGTTTCTTCATCCTCCTTTATGTTTCCACTTCACTTTTCTGCAGGTCTAATGCCCACACACGGACCTTGTGCAGATGAGGAGTACAAATGCAGTAACGGAAAGTGCATCCCTGTCTCGTACGCCTGCGACGACTATGATGACTGTGGAGACGAGTCAGATGAGCTTGGCTGCCGTAAGTTAGACATAAAATCATTTTAGTTGGGTGTAACAGCTTTATCAGCTTTATGGTGACAGTCATAATAGTTGGGCCATTAAGGTTACTAATGGGGCTGTTAAGCTCCCATCAATCATTGAACTTGCCCTCAATGCAGCTAAGTAATTTTTTTTTTATGTACATATTTGGGTCAAGGACTGCGGGCGGTTGAAAAGAGGATGTAAAGAAACATCTGCATTTAGCATAAAAATGGAGCATTAAACAGAGAAGCTCTATTCTGTTTAGGTTTGATGTTTTCTATTTATTTTTTGTTATTTTCCTAAAGAACTAAAAAATGCTAATGAGTTATGTCCAAACCCTATATAGTCTGTAAGCTAAATAAGAATGCTTGTTTTAAACGTTTTCATAACGTTTAGCTTTGCATATGTTTTGGTAATTAGATGTATGGTCACTATTAGAGTTTTTGTCCAGCTGATCTTTATTGTCTAATTAAAAAGATAAAAATGTAAAAATTTAATTATAAGTGTAGATTGTGGGTCATTTATTACATGTTTTACCAGGCAATGTATATATTATGCATTTTATATTTTTAATGTTGAACTTTTATTGTTGCTTCACACTGAAACAACTGAGTCATTCTGACAATCTAAAGTAGTGTCTTATTCAACCATTAGTTTACACAACGATAAACAAAACTAACAAACCACAGTAAATCTTCAGTTTTTACTGGTGCTCAACTTAAATTTTTTTTTGTTTCCCAACAGTTTGTATAAACTGATTTTTTTCCATTAATTGCTCTTGTTGTTTATACCATTAGATGTGTTGTAGCGCCACTAATGCTAGAACACAAAAGTACTTTTTTTTCTACAAGAAGCTCAGAAACAAAATCCCCAGGCTCTGCAGTTATATTTTCAAATAAACCCAAACAACTTCATGGCCTCTAGATTCACCCCGCATTCATCTCTGGGTACACTTGTTTCAGATCTAGGCCACGGACACACATGCAGTGCAAACATGTGTGAACACAACTGCACCGACCTGACCGTAGGCGGCTTCCTTTGCTCCTGCAGACCCGGCTACAAAGCCAGAGCCACAGAGAAACACACTTGTGAAGGTGAAAAACAAACCCACTTTTGCACAGAAGACCTTTGTTAGACATGGTTTATTTATTTTGTTTTTTTTAATTTTCCTAATCTCCCCATCTCTTCTGGGCAGACGTAAATGAGTGTGAGGTGTTTGGAACGTGTCCTCAGGACTGCAGGAACACCAAAGGCAGTTATGAATGTTTCTGCGCTGAGGGCTTTGCGTCCTATGGTGAGCCGCATGGAACCGAATGCGCTGCTCAGGGTAAGAGTTTGGCCAAAGGTTTATCTAGGATTCTCTCATGATAAGAAAATATTCACCCAAAATCTATTTCTGAACAGGAAATCCTCCAGTCCTGCTCCTGCCAGACAACATTCGCATTCGACGGTTCAATATGTCCTCTGAGCAATATTCGGACTATTTGGACAATGCTGAGCACATTCATGCATTGGATTACTTGTGGGATCCAGAGGGTGAAGGCCTCAGTAAGTCTGTCTTTATAGAGCAGGGGCTCTCCAGAATTAGTTCTTGTGCTTTAAGGTCTTTGAACTTTGACACTTGATAATGTGCTGGAGGAAGGACATTTTTAAAAGTTGCTGGACAATCGCTGGAGTTGGACACCTTTGCTTTTGAATACATAGTAAACACATATATCGTACAAGGCGAATAAAAATGTCCTTTCTGGTCTGTAGGTGTTGTTTACTGGACAGTTCTTGGTCGTGGTTCTCAGTTCGGCTCTATTAAGCGAGCCTACATGACCACATTCAACGATTACGGGAACAACCCAGTGACAGAAGTAGACCTGAACTTGCGGTACATTGCTAAACCCGAGGGTATCGCCATAGACTGGGTTGGCAGGTAAATATGCCTTTTTTACGTTTGTTGCAGGGGTTGCAGTTTATATTGATTAAAAACGCTCTCTATTCCCTACATCCCTGTCCAAAGACATATTTACTGGACAGATTCAGGAACCAACAGAATTGAAGTGGCTAAACTGGACGGACGATACAGGAAGTGGTTGATCCACACTGACCTTGATCAGCCTGCAGCTATCATCGTAAACCCGTCGTTAGGGTAGGAAGTTTTGCAATGATAGAAAATTTAATTTGTCTTCACTTTGTTGTGAAACATTGTTTTAGTTTTTTTTGTGACTGCCTCTGAGCAGGATGATGTACTGGAGCGACTGGGGGAAAAATCCCAAAATTGAGGCAGCATGGATGGACGGGCAGCACAGAGAGGTCCTGGTAAATGAGGAAGACTTGGGATGGCCTACTGGGCTGGCCCTGGACTATGTGAACGGAAACCGAATCTACTGGTGTGACTCGAAAGAAAACATTATTGAGTCCATGAAGCCTGATGGGACAGACAGGAAGATTGTCATCTCAGGAGGTCAGAGTTGTAATGCTTGACATTGATGATCCGATAACATGTCTAATTTAAGTTTACAAGATTATTAAATGTTTCTTTTGCCTTCTCTGTTCCAGATATTGGACATCCCTACAGTTTGGATGTCTTTGAGGGACACGTGTACTGGACAACTAAAGAGAAAGGAGAAGTGTGGAAGACGAATAAGTTTGGGCAAGGAAATAAAGTCAAAGTGCTTACAATCAATCCTTGGCTGACTCAAGTCCGTATTTACCAGGAGCACCGGCACAACCAGTCAGGTCTGAACAATAAAACAGACATGCTAAGATTTATCAACTCTTTATTGCACTAAACCCTTCAACAAAAACACTAACGTATTTGGTTGAGTTTAAAATTTAGAAATCAATGTTTAATCTAAAAGCAAAGATGTTTTACAGAGGATAATTCCAAGAAAGGTGGCATGCATTTGCACTTAACCCCTCTAAGTTGATACATTGTAAGGCTTCCAGTTGCAGTGATTAAAGCTACAAGTATTTTAAGGTTTGTCTTTACAAGCTTAGCAGATTGACATAATGCGCAATGTTAGTTGTCAGCCCTATTGTATTTTTTATTTAACCCAAAAGATCTGACCAGAGCAGCTTCTTCTGTATGTTTTGTGTCCCCCTACATTGGTTGTGTGAAACTGCAAATGGACTCTTATATGGATGTTTTTGTTGCCAAATTTCATTTAGTGACCGACAAACATGCAGGTTCTTTGCAAGTTTGTTTATATAGTCAGCAGATACATACTGCAAACTGTGTTGAACACAGATAAACTGTAATAAAATGTTGCCGATATAAAACAGACCTGGACTCACAGTGTCATTATGTGTGCTCTGCTGTTGTTAGTGACCAACCCGTGCAAGAATGTTTGCAGCCACCTCTGCCTCCTCCGGCCTGGAGGGTACACCTGCAGCTGCCCACAAGGCTCCCCTCCGCTAAACGCTGACTCAACAGAATGTGACGCAGGTAATCAACAGCGCATAGATGGGCTCGCGTCGTCCCCAGATCCCGATCGCAGTGACGTGCCGTCTGTTTTACATTCATACTTCCATCCTCCACACGTGCCGCCTGGCCGCTTGTGTGTTGTTTTGTGTTGAGGCTTGTGACATTACTTTGTTGTTGTTTATCCACCGTATGCTTGGCCTTTGCTTCTGCAGCCATTGAGGCTCCTGTTGCAATGCCTCTTGCATGCAGATGCATGAATGGTGGGACCTGCTACACCGATGAAGGGGGTCAGCCGAAGTGCAAGTGAGTTTAGCTGCACGAGCGATTTTTAGACATCAAAGATTGTCTATATGTCCTATATGTATTCAAACACACACATAGCCTTGCTGTTTGTCTATTACCTGATTAATTATATTATTTATTGTGTTGAATTTTTAGATGTCCCTATGGCTATACTGGCAGCTACTGTGCAATGGGCAAGTCTAGAGGTGCTCCAGCTGGAACAGGTACTACAATTTATTTTCGATCAAACTTTTTTGTATTTCAAAATATAAAAAGTCACACACAGATCCTTGTTATGCATGTGACTGTGTAACACAATATATTAAAACTTTTTTTTTGTGAATTTCTGCACTGATTGGGTTACAGTAGAAAAGCAAGTTTCATAAGTAAACTTGTTTTTTTAGTTATATTTCTAATGGGACATTGACATGAGATGCACACAAATTAAGCTGTTCTATAATAAAAATAACTTCAAATGTTCTTCTGTATGTAGAAACTAGTTAGTATGCATTAATAGTTTGAGCTTTACTCCTTTTTATAAACATCCTAATTTTAAATCTTGGATGTTCCCCCTCTCTTTTCTCTGATCTTCAGTCCCTTCCATAGTTTTTTGATTAACTTTTAGTCAGGGAATTTTGACGGAGCTTTAACATGCTTTTTCTTCAGCAGTGGAGTCTTGCCAGTGAGTGTTCATACTGGGAACATGAGGAACCAAATAAAAGCAAGAAATAAGAACTTGAAATTGAAGTATCTATTACTTTATAATCCTGTTTTTTTTCTTTAAGCCGTGGCTGTTTTGCTGGCTGTCATCATCATCTTGATAACTGGAGCATTAGCTGCTGGAGTTTTCCTCAACTACAAACGAACAGGATCTTTTATCCCCTCAATGCCAAAATTACCAAGGTATTCAATAAAAAATAAAATAAGTATTTAAACTGTAGTGTTAGTCTTTGGCCCAGACTTCAGTTTTGGTTGCTTCGTTTTGGTTCAGCCTCAGCAGCCTCATAAAGTCGACAGACAATGGGAACGGGGTGACGTTTCGGTCGGGTGAGAACGTTGATCTCGGACCGTCACACATCGGAGTTTCTGTTATTGACACAGCCATGCAGATGGTGAGCTAAGCTAATTTTAACTAACTGTTTGCCAGACTTGTGGTATTTCTGGTCGTTAGTTTATTTCATAACCTTAGACTTTCTTGCATTAGCAGAATTTGAATTAGATATATCTTCATTGTAAAATTATGAACTCATATACATATATAATATTCCTTTAGGAGGAGAGCTTTGCCATCAATGCTGGGCGACAGCCAATCACATTTGAGAATCCTCTGTATGCCACCACGCCTGTCTCTGGAGATCCTGCTGTCATTTATGCTACACAGGTAATCACAAATATATCAAACCACATAATATTTATTACTAATAACTACAGGTAAAGGTATTTTGAGCAAACTTTATATGTTTGATGTACCTGAATAACAAGTCTAAAGTTAGGTCGTAAAATATGTTTTCAGAGCAAAGTTTAAAATAATCTAACCTAAGCATAGGCTTTTAAATTGAAGCCACTCTAAAAATAATAGCTTTTTACATGTTTACTTCGAAATGTTACCTTTTAACCATAAAAAGCTACATAGTGGAGCAATTGTTAGCAGTGTTGCTTTGCAGCAAGGAGGTACTGGAATTAGATCTATGCATGGAGTTGAACATGAAGGAAGAGTATGTAGGTTAGCTTTCCTCTGATGATCTAAAAACATTAATGTTAAGTAAAAGGGTTTCTCTTAATTGATAAAAATACTTCATGAGACGCCTGGTTATTACCAGTTTTCCTATATGACACAAGTCAAGGGAAAGAGATTCAGCAAAATCAGCACATTATATAATTTTGTTAAAATGTAATCAAATCAAATATACTTTATTCGTTCCAAAGGAAAATGAAATGGTGTTGGAGTAACTAATTTAACTAAATAGTTGTTATACATGTTGATGGCTGTGGGCAGGGAAGATCTTCTGTAGTGGTCTGTTTTACAACTAAGCTGATGTTTCTTTAATTCTTTATTTAACACAGAATTATGTTATAAAAACAGCAGAACCTTTAAATTAACAAAATGATAATGATAATAATAATAATAATAATAATAACAACAATAATAATAATAATAACCCTGTGATGGACTGGCGACCTGTCCAGTGTGTACCCCTGCCTCTCGCCCATTGTAAGCTGGAGAAAAGCGCCAGCAGACCTCACAAGGATAAGCTAGTTGGATAATGGATTGATTGATGGATAATAATAATAATAATAATAATAAAAATAAAAATAATAATAATTATTATTATTAACACTTATATAAAAACTAATCGGATAATTTCATTGGTGTTCATTTAACAGTTTGCAGCATGTGTCAGTTTAAAAGTATTTTAATCCAATTTTATTTAATATGGACTTTGAATTTATCTCACTAGTGACTTAGTTAAAAATGATGCAATGCAATGAGAATACCTTTTCAATTCATGAAATTAAATAAAGAAACCTTTTTCTACTTTATGTTTTTAATAAAGATTCGGCCTGCAGGATAACTTTGTTAGTTTAATTAGCAAAGGTTTTGCCAAAAGAAGATGTTGGAGCATTGCTGCCACCCTATGGTGGAGTTGTCCACATCTTACATGGAGCTGTAAGCGAAAGAACAACTCAGATCAGAAAACAAGACATTACATGTTATTATCAAGTAGGAATTGAACTATTCTATCAATTTACTAACCTTCTCTCTAAATTATTTAGCCATCATAAAAAAGGTTGGATTTTAAACAAGAAATGCATGTTTTCTTATGTCCTCACAGCTTTTATGTGTTCCCGTTTTCACAGGTGACAGTCAACGTGAGTGGTGAACAGCTGAATAACTTTGTGAACCCAACATATCGGGCAGATCATAGCTCGGGTTTTGTTAACACATCTTCTACTGTAAGCCTTCCTGTTCAGGTAAAAGAACTTAAAACCACCTACAAACTAATTTATTTATTTTATGTAAATATAAATTGGGAATTTGTTTGACTTATCTCATTTTTTTCCCTAGGAGTCAAAGTGGAGCTTATTTAAAAGGAAGTTAAAGCCAAGGACCACTTTTGAAAACCCTTCATATTCAGAGGTGCCAAAACAAACAAAAACAAAAGACCAATAAAAAACGAAGTAAATATTGATGGAATTAACTGTGCATTGTTTTTTATAGATGAAAGATGAAAAGCCTCTTGGAAGCAGTGAGGACCCAGAGCCCCTAGAGCCATCTCCATTTACACCGCCTGCAAAACCTCAGAAGAAGGATCGTCCCAGTGCCTTCTCACCAACTGAGGACAGTTTCAAAGATACGGTCAACCTTGTTAAACAGGACAGTGACGTATAACCCTTTACTCTGCTGGAGGGGAATTAGAGAAGAAACACACTTTGCACAGAATTTATTTTTATATGCAGCCTGTGTACAAGCTCAGATTGTGTTGCGACAGAGAAACATAACAAAGTGAAGACAAGATCTTCTGTCACTACGCCTTCTGACATTTCTTATGCCAATTTTCGCATTCATGTTTGTTTTTTTCTTATTGTGATGTACAATATGTATATCTTTGCACTGAAGCTGTTGATAGAAACGTTAATAAATATGTTGTACATTTGTAAATTTCAACAGTAAGATTTTGTGAGTTAATACATCCTAAGTTGTTCAAGCTAAACCCTCTATAGCCAATAATAAAATGTGAGCTGAATTGTGAATGTACGGTACTTTTATGATCAAGGATCGTCAGAGAATAACGCTGGAGAAAGCTGAAAATATATCCACTACATGTTGCAAATACCTCGTTTCAGGGCTGAAAAAGTAAAGAAATTGGATTTCAACTCACTTTATTTTGTTTTAGATTATACAGCCTCCACTGGAACAGAATCAAGCCTGCTTGATCACGCTTATCTTTAAATCGACATGATTGTTCTTCGTAGTTGAATAGTTCTTAGTTGTGTGCGAGTGTTGCACTTAAATGCATTTAGTAGTCTTGAAGAACAACCTTTTCTTTAAGTGAGTGAATCCTTTGCTGATTGATTTATTTTGTATTGCAGTAAAGACAAAACTATATCTGTAATGTTGCAGAATGTGTCCATGTGAATTAATTTTTTGCTGCTGACATGTGAATGAATAAATTTCCTATTTTGTAAAACTCCTGCTGATCTTATTTTCATACATAAACACCAAAAAGAACATTGAATTACCTTCCTAAAAGAAGGCTCGAACAAATCAGTTTCTCAGATAAACACAGTAGAGGGCATCAATTTATTTTCATGGCCTAGACTAATCGAGGGTCTTGTTCACATTATTACGTCCTCATTGCGTGTTGCATTAGACAACGTAGCCCCCATAAAAAGGAAAGTACTTGGCCCAATACTATATACATGTTCCCTACTGGTAAAATCATCAGACAACATGGTGTTAATTTCCACTGTTATGCTGTTTATACACATATGTATTTATCTATAAATCCTGATAAAGCCAGTCAGTTTGATAGATTATAGGCATGTCTTGAAAGACAAAAGACTTCCTGAATCTGTCCATGGAGCACGACTGGGATAGCAGTCTGACACTAAATGAGCTCCTCTGCTTAGTGATGGTGTTGTGCAGAGGGTGATGAGCATTGCCCATGATGCTCAATAGCTTCCTGAGAAATATAAATATTCTGTCTAGGACTGATGCTGAAAAACTAATCCATGCATTTGTAACTTCAAGAATGGACAGTGTTTAACTCTTTATTAGCAGGAAGTTTGCAAAACGCAATTAAAAGTCTTCAGTCGGTCCGAAACGCTGCAGCAAGAGAGATTACATCTCCCCTATTTTAGCTCACCTACATTGGCTCACTGTCAAACTTAGAAAGGATTTTAAGATTCTTCCTTTGACATATAAAGCGCTCACTAATCAAGCTCCATCATATATTAGATCTTTTAGTTATCAGGCTCCTCTCCTGTGGAACCAGCTTCCAGCTTTAGTCTGTGAGGCAGACACCCTGTCTAGTTTCAAACCTAGATTTAATACCTTCCTGTTTGACAAAGCTTATAGTTGGGAAGAGGCAGACGGTTCTCCTTTGCTTTACCTTATTCATGTGTCACTCCACAGGGTTAATTTAAGATTTTCTATAGTTCTGCTGCTATAGGCTTAGACTGCTGAAGGACAATCTGACCACTTCTCTCTCTGCTACATTCTTGTCCAATCTGCTTTAGTTACCGTTATTTTAACCTTGTTAACCTTTTGTTTTCTCTTAGTGTTCTTCTCTCCATAGTAGCCACACGTGGTCCGGGGCTCTGTTAGCTGGAGAGGAACATGGGCTGAAATGCTGCCTTTTTTTGTTCAGTATCCTCTGGATCTATTTTAGTTTTCTTTCTCTTCAAACCCCCAGTCAATCGTGGCAGATTGCCACTTGTACACAGCCAGGTTCTGCTGGAGGTTTCTTCCCATTAAAGGGGAGATTTTTCTCTCAACTGTCGCTACATGCATGCTCAGTATGAGGGATTGCTGTAAAGTCAACAACAACACAAGCCATAGTCTCAGTCTGCTGATTCCAGAGGAATAAATGTTGCAAGTTAATGACTCTATGCAATCTGCTTAGATTGGACATTTTTCAAACTGATTCATTACGAGTTATCTATGATTTTAATTGATTTTCTTGTAAAGTGCCTTGAGACGACATCTGTTGTAAATTGGAGCTATATAAATAAACAGATTTTTAGTTCTTGAAACTTTTAATGGCAGAGTGTATCATTTATTCATGCTATAATTATTCTATAATGTCTATTCAGTTGGGGAAGAAAAATTGGTGCCACATATAAATAATTCCCCAGTTCTGTTAGAAGCCTTGTTTTGTTTTTATGCGTTTTTGAGGTTGTTCACAGTGCTGAGGAACTTTCAAGTTTAAATAAGGTATGAAACCATTATGTTTCCATACTTTTAATGTTGAGTTGTTTATAAAGAAAAATACAATTTTGTGCAACATATTGTAATTTAAGTAATTTAATTTAATACATTACTTTCAGATATTTGCCCCAATTTTCCAAATTAAGGTATAAAACTACACTTAGGAAAGAAGGGGCAAAAACTATTTTATCACAGCTGAGACTAGAAACCGGATTTTGCAAATGCGGTTTTAGAAAATATGGACTTCTGCAAGGGAACCTTTGGTCCTCCAAATTAGATTGTGATATCTCAGGAATGTGTTAGAGGACTGCTGAGCCTCATGCCTTTTGTTGGTGTATTTTGTTTTGATGTGCTGACTCTCCAAGCAATGTTTTTCACCAAACCTTCCAAAGTCTGCATTCATAGTAAATAAATCCATTTGATTTTGATTTCATCCAACTTTAATCCAGGAAACAAAAAAATCCTTGGAACTAGCTGATTTTGAGTCATGACTTTTACATATTTGGGTATCAAAGTCCTGAATAAAATTTTTGCATATCTTCCTGTGGATACTGCCATTTTGAAAAACAAATTATATATACATATACTTAAATATAATGAAATGACGGGTATTGTAACAAGTAGGTCTGTTGTTTCTGATGCACTTGTGCTTTGAATGTGTGGTATACTGGGATTTACATATATTTTGCTGTGTATTATTTACAGAGATGTGATACAGTGAACGTTTATTTAATTTGTATTAATGTTATAGAGGAGTACACCAGTAAGGGGTGCACTTGGCATAGAGACTTTCATGTTCAGAGAGAAGTTGGTGAAATGCATGTATCTGTACTGCACTTGGAGTTCAAGTGAAACTACAACTACAAAACTGGAGATGTCATTTATTCGGCCACGGTGCGACAGAATAGTAAATGTATACAAAGATCAATGGTGAGGAAATTTCAGTGTTTAGCTTTTTCATGATCAACTACATTAACTTGCTTGCATAGTTTTGAGCTTGAAGGTGAACCTTTTACCAAATCTCAGGTTTTCTTTCAGGATTGTCTTTTGCTTTTTTAAATTGTAGAACCAAAACAATTGATCCAGCTTTTGGTACTCCACAATAATATTATTTACAATTTAAGAGTGTTACTGTCATGGCTTTAATTTATTTTGTGACCCACCAACAGGAAGGAACTCAGGAGAAACCAGAGAATAGCTTGAGAAGGAACCTGATAAAGCATACACAGTGGGGATTAATAGGAACAACAAGAGATTGTACTTCCAGCTTGGAGTAACTTGAGGCTGACAACGAGGAGCTGGCTTGGAGGTATCATGAATGGTTGACAACCAGGCGCTGAATGACTGCAGAGCCGCTCCTCTTATAGTGCACAGCAATCAAGGGAAGGAGGAGCACCTGCTGCTCTTCAAGCACAAGAAGCTCAGCCAGCCCAGCCAATCAGTCTTACAAACACCGTCTGGAAGGAAAACAGACAGAGCAGGCACAAACACAAACACAACCAGCCAGAAAAATCCATTTCCTGACAGTTACAAGTAGAACCTTAAAGATAAAACCACCAGAACAGTTGAGATATAATCTTGTTAGTTTGACAGACTATATATTTTTTTATCCTACAGTCTTGGAGTTTTTTTCAGGTTACAGGAGCATGAAAACTGAATGATGCATCTCCATACTTGATTCTGGTTCTGGCGATACAGAGTAAATTGGACCTAGAAGACCCAAGCTGTCTGGAAGGTCAATATGATGACAGCAGGTCTTTGTTATACTCTGTTTTCAGATTTTTAGTGAAAACCAGAGCAGCGGCAGTATGGATCAGCTGCAGCTTTCTCATTTGCAGACTTGTGAAGACACTGTTGCAGTAATCAATGCGACTAAATATAAATGCATGGATGAGTTTCTCTGAATCTTGTTGGGACATCAGTCCTTTAACCACCACTCTTGCTGCAAGTTTGCTCAGGATGAGGTATTACTAAACCAATGCAACATATGGAATAACTTGGGCTTTGAGTAATGGTTCATTAGCAGATTGCTTTATATAAATAACTAATTTTGACTTGTGATCATATAATCTAGATGTTGGATAGTATTTAACCTTTTTTGCTTGTAAGCTACCTTAGGATATTTGTAGTCACATTAAGAACCGTTACTAAGGTTTTCATTATGGACAGATTTAAAATATTTGCAATCCATTTGAATTAAGTTAATATACGTACTTTTCCAGGATAAAATATAAACAGTTTTATGATATATTTTGTTTATTTCTTTTACAATCAAAACAAATTTGGGGTTTATTGTTTTTCTTCTGCTAAAGTGTTGATTTGTGTTAGAAATAGCGTCCCTTTGTTTCTGGTTGTTAAAGTGCAGACTGTGAGATGAATGCTAAGAATGTGCTAAATGCTTTTGTAGGAGGATGGCGGGGATGGGGATAGGACGCCCCTGGTTGCCTTTATCTCTCCCAGTGCTTAACTCTGACCGGCACCCTATCAGTGGTCCACTCCCGTTCACCCTCTCCTCTACCTCCTCCAAAGCTATTGATGGTTACGTTTTCTGCACCATTCTACTAGAAAGTCTTCATTCTAGGGGAGGCCGTCAAATGGGCCGCACTTTTTTCGCTGAGACAAACTGCCATGACCCTCATGATCTTATTCTAGGCCAAAAGTTGCTGAGGTACCAAAATTACCCACGGAGCATCTCCCTTACTCACCTAGTAGGTCACAAATGAACTTCTAAAAAGCTGCAGACCTTAACTATTAAGTTCATGGCTCAACAAAAAGAAATGCAAGACAAATAATCATTCCTAACCTAAAATAAAACAAAGGCTTGCATTTCCCAAGCAAATATTCAGAATTTATTCAGCTGGATTAGAAGTGATTGTATTTTCCCCACAATCTTTGAATTATGGATGAAAGCTTGAAAACTGTTTTATGGTTATTTGTGAAACAAAATTGAACAAATATCAGTTTGTCATCTCATTTTTGTATGTCTGAATTTATTAAAAATTGCAGCTGTTATAAAACTAATAATAATAAACAAAACAAAAATGAAACAACAAGGCAGGCAGTCTGTTGGTTTGGGTTTCTATAAAACAAGGCAGTTTTGTTGCGTGATTCCGAGCATGGCCTTCAGATGGCGCAATTGCTAAACAAAATGCTAAAATTATACCATTCAATTTTGGGAATAAACTAAAAATAAAAATATTTTGTGTTCATTGGGGGTATTTTCACCACATCTAATCTTATTTTTAACATGTGTGTGAAAATGTCTCCAACGATGCCAACAATCATAAATGTCCTCAGAAATACCCGATTATTATACCCACCTGGTTTGTGTGTAATACAAATACAAAAGCAGAAGAAATCTGCATGGAGAAAAATACTTTTTTTTTCTACACTTTTAAGATTAAAATAAACATAGATGACTCAAGCAAATTACAGTAAATTGTTCACTATGTTTTTTTTTTTTTTTTTTGCCTATTCCACTTCTGTTATGTTCATGCGCTCTGGCCATATTAATGTGCTCTTCAAAGGCCAAATATCTCTCTCAGTGCAACTCATCTTGTAGTCCCTGAAAGCAGAGCTGTTATCAACCCACACTCTCAACCCCACTCAGACGTCTTTTTCATAGTGGATACAGCAGAGATTTGTGGTGGATGTGGAGGAAAGACGCAAACAGTGCAGAGCCGGGACTGTCAGGGGGTCTAATAACTGGGTGTCATGGTAGAAAAACATGGCAACAGATGACTTGTCAATTTCACACTCTAATTTACTGCTGCAACAGAGGAATGTAGGGAGAGAGAAAAAAAACAAGAATTGATTTTACTGAATAGGAGAATCAACTTCTGGTCATTTGCATTCCTTTACAACAGGTTTCAAAATATCCATTATATGACAATTGTATTATTATGAATAATAATGATATAATTTGTCTGGATAGAGAAGTAATAAATCTCCCAGATTCCCCCAGGATCGTCTGAACTGGAAACAATTTCCAAACCTCTTCATTTATGTTTTTTCTGTAATTAACAAGATAAAAGTAGTACAAAGATATAACATATGTAAAACATACGTGAAGCACACGAATAAATGATTACAGGGGTCTGGAGACTCTTTAGTCAGAAACACCTTGAAAAATCAACAATTTATACATATCTGATTCCCCAAAGTGTCTGGGGTATCCAGGCTTAGTTCTAAGGTATATCTGGAAACACCCTTGTTCTCAGCATAGAAACTGGCTCAAACTAGTTAAAAAGTGCAACTCTTTGCAGAATAAACTTCCTCTTTTCGTACTCATCAGATTATTTGAGATAATGTCACCATCATTATTTGCACTACATATAATTACTTCAACAGGTTTTGTTCTATATCTTGAATTTGGCTTTGTTGATAAACTTCATGACATGAGAATTTTTTTTGTATTGAAGACAATTTTACAGTGTTTACTCTGTTTGACCCTCCTGGGTCTCTTGACATTTTTCTTTACACGCACACACAACGGTAATGTTTTATTATTAACATAAAATAAAATGCTCCTAAAATGAGTCGTAAATGGGAATGGGTGGCATGGAGAAGCAGTGTTGTGATGAAGGGGGATTAAAGTGGCCCATTGTGTATAAATATTATAAATGTATAAAATATATTCATACCCAAAGTTGGTGGAGTCATAGGGAGTTTGTGATGGCTTTAACAGCTGGGTTTTGATTACATAACACCCGCTGCTTGTTCCCATTTGAGAACGCTTTATTGTAGGTAGTGGAATATTAATAATAGAAATGAATTCAAATGAACCACACCACAATTTCCTGGTTTTTATTTTAAAAACAAATAATGTGTCTCTTCAAAATGTTTTGATTAGTTTCCGTGGTCTATTTTAAAAATTTCAAATAAAAGAAGCTGTAGTTCAAAGCTTTGTTGAAAATATTTGAGGCATGGTGGGATGCCACTTATTTTAGTGAGTTCTTAAATACTGTATAAGTTTCCTGGAAATAAACTACAGTATGGCAGCCTGCAGAATTCAAATGTCCTCCCTGTTAATTTTGACTATTTCTAATCCATTTGTGATCAGTGTGAAGTTAAATTGATTGAATTCCCTATTACATAAGTAAATAAGCAACCAGTAAGGACGCGACACTGGATATTGATTGCTTACATAACTAATCCGAACTAATATTTCTCTGATCTGCTTTCCTCAATCTCTCTGCTGCATTCCCAGTTTTTATTTTCATAGTCGCCTCAGTTTCAACATAGAGCCTCCAGAGGGCTTCTGAAACTGCCAAGACACCAAGTGAGATTTCTCTCTCACCAGTCCCACACCAGTAAATTTGTAAGAGAGGGTTTCGTTTGCCACAGAAAAGGTAGGTGAGTGATGGATATGAGACTGATAGTCTCCTTATTTCTGTCCCTGGCTGCAGCAATGTTCACCCAAAAGGAACTGTGGAGGAAAGTCTGAGCAGAAAAACCTCCTATACTTTCTTAAAAAAAGAAAACAGTAGAAAACACTTGTCAGGGATTTAATTATACAGTTAGAGGTGCAGTGGCATGAATAAAGCCTTTCTTGGGGCCATACTATCTAGGTCAAAGGGCAGATGGCTTAATTGGTGGATTCACCTCAAAATCTCCCATGATACCGTTGGCTGCAGACTCAGAAAGACTGGATGTGACCTACTGACCGAAATGTTGATAATAATCTTCCACAACCTGTAATCAAAGTTAAAATATTTGTAATAGTTTAGACAAGGGGCTGCACAGAGGCGCAGTGGGTAGCACTGTTGCCATGCAACAAGAAAGCTCTGGATTCAATTCCACCTACGGTCTTTCTGCAAGGAGTTTGGATGTTCTCCCTGTGCATGCGTGGGTTCTCTCCGGGTACTCCGGCTTCCTCCCACGGTCCAAAAACATGATTGTTACGCTGATTGGGCACTTAAAATTGTCCTTAGGTTTGTGTGTGTATGAGTGGTTGTTTGTCCTGTATCAAGAATCAAGAATCAGTTTATTTATATAGAGCCAATTTATAACAGACGTCGTCTCAAGGCACTTTACAAGAAAATCCATTAAAATCAAGGATACATCTTAACCAAATCAATTTGAAAAACTTTCCTATCTAAGGATCCCCAGCAGATTGCATCGAGTCGTTGACTTGCAGCATTCACTCCTCTGGAATCAGCAGACTGAAGCAATGGCTTGTGTTGTCGTTGACTTTACAGCAATCCCCCATATTGAGCATGCATGTAGCAGCAGTGGAGAGGAAAAATTCCCCTTTAACAGGAAGAAACCTCCAGCAGAACCTGGCTCAGTACAAGCAGCCATCTGTCACGACCTACTGGGGGTTTGAAGAGAAAGAAAACTAAAATGGATGCCCAGGATACTGAAAAAAAAAGAGTTTATAGCAGCAGTTGTAGAGCATCACTGGAAGCATCTCAGCCCATGTTCTCATCCAAGAAGCTGTCTCAGCTAACAGAACGCCAGACCAGGTGTGGTTACTATGGAGAGAAGAACACTAAGAGAAAACAAAAGGTTAACAAGGTAACCGTTGAAATAACGGTAACTAAGTAGATTGGACAAAGGAAGAATGTAGTAGAGAGAAAAGTGGTCAGATTGTCCTCCAGCATTCTAAGCCTATAGTAGCATAAGTATAGAAAAACTTAAATAACCTAACCCTATGGAGTGAGACATGAAGAAGGTAGAGCAAAGGAGAACCGTCTGTCAAGACTGAGTTCCTCCCCCAACCGGATTAGGGTGTCTTCTCTACCTCTTCCTAACTATAAACCACCTCTCGGTCGGCCTTGGCTGGTCGTGGCTCTCGGGGCGCGGTTGCGGCTGCCGTGGGTTGGGCAGACTTTGGCCCCTACTGTCCCCTGGTGGTGGCTGGGAGATCGGGGCGCCTTTTCGGACCATCTGGTCCCATCATCCCGGGGCAGCGCCTCTGCTCCCGGTCTTACACACCTTACTCCCCTCTCCTCTCTGGCCCAAGTCAACAACACTCACCCACACACTTAGTGTCTTTCGGGGAGAGTTGTGGTTTCTGGAGTGGGGTGAAGTAGTCCTTTGCCGCACTCCATGAACCCCTGTCCCTCATTCTTAAATGCACATTAGTCACTATTACATACCACTAAATCACATACCACACACAGGGCGGTTGGGGGCGGGGGCTGTGCTGCAGTTGGAGAGGGGTGATCACGTTGCCGGTTCTGCGTGGCTCCCGGCTCCTTGCATGTCCTGACACTTGCTGTATCCACTGAAGGTTTTAAGCCTACATTTGAAACTAGACAGGGTGTCTGCCTTACGGACTAAAGCTGGAAACTGGTTCCACAGGAGAGGAGCCTGATAACTAAAAGATCTGCCTCCCATTCTGCTTTTAGAGATTCTAGGAACCACCAGCAAACCTGCAGTCTGAGAGCGAAGTGCTCTGTTAGGGACACAAGGAGTAATCAGATCTTTGATATATGATGGAGCTTGATTAGTGAGGGCTTTATATGTCAAAAGAAGAATCCTAAAATCTATTCTTAGTTTGACAGGGAGCAGATGAAGGGAAGCTAAAATTGGGGAGATATGATCTCTCTTTTTAAGTTTTGTCAGAACTCTTGCTGCAGCATTTTGGACCAACTGTAGACTTTTAATTGCATTTTGTGAACTTCCTGCTAATAACGAGTTACAATAGTCCAGCCTTGAAGTAACAAATGCATGGACTAGCTTTTCAGCATCTGTCCTACAGAAAATATTTCAAATTTTTGCTATATTCCTGAGGTGAAAGAATGAAATCTTACAGACCTGTTTTATATGGCAGTTAATGGACATATACTGATCAAAAATAACACCAAGGTTCTTTACATTGTTACCAGATGCCAATTTGATGCTATCCAGGTTAAGGGGTTGACTAAGCTATTTCTTTTTTAGAGGTTCTGCTCCAACTTCTGTCTTTTCAGAGTTCAAGAACAGAAAGTTTCAATGCATCCACATCTTTATGTTTTCAAGATAGGCCTGTAATCTACCAAACCGACTGGATTCATAAGGATTTAAAGATAAATATAGTTGTGTATCATCAGCATAACAGTGGAAATTAACACCATGCTGTCTGATGATTTTACCAATAGGCAGCATGTATATAGTAAATAGAATTGGGCCAAGTACAGAACCCTGTGATAGTCCACAAGTAACCTTACAATGCGGAGAAGATTTGTCATTTAGATGAACAAAATGGGATCTATCAGACAAATACGATTTAAACCAGCCTAGTGCTGTTCCCTTGATCCCCACAGTGTGTTCCAGCCTTTCCATGAGGATACTGAGATTGACTGTGTCAAAAGCAGCACTTAGATCTAACAGAACTAGACACAAGTCCATTGTCTGAGGCTATAAGAATGTAATTTGTGACTTTAAGGAGCGCTGTCTCATTGCTATGATGAGCTTTGAAACCTGACTGAAATTCTTCAAATAGGTCATTATTCCTCAAATCCTGTCTCAGTTGATTAGCAAAAAAAAATTCAGGGATTTAGGATAAAAAAGGAAGGTTAGATAAGGGTCTGTAATTTTATTAAGTCTTCTTGATCAAAAGAAGGTTTCTTAAGTAGGGGTTTTATTACAGCTACCTTAAGAGCCTCTGCTTCATAACTTTTCACTAATGACAAATTAAACATATCCAAAATGGGGGTAATAATAATAGGAAATACTTTTCTAAACAACTTTGTTGGTATTTGATCCAACATTCAAGTTGAAGGCTTAGTTGAAGAAAATATTTTTGAAAGCTCAGAAGGCTCAACTGGAACAAAACACTTCAAACATAGATCAGGTTCCAGAGCCACATTCAGCAGCTCATTGCTTACTGAGATAGTAGTTATGTTTGGTAGGATGCCATCAATTTTAGTTTTAATAGATTCAATTTTATCAATAAAGAGTTCCATAAAGTCATTACAGCTAAGAGCTGGTAGAATGGATGATATAACAGAGTTTTAATTTATCGTAAGTTTAGCAACCGTATTAAAAAGAAACCTAGGATTGTTCATATTCTCCTCAATTAATAATGTAAAATATACAGATCTAGCTTGGCGAAGGGTCCTTTTACAGAAGCACACTGTTTTTCCAGGATAAATAGAACTCCTCTAAAAGCGAAAACCGCCATTTCTTCTCCAATTTCCTGGTATTTCTCTGTATTGGACTGGCGACGTGTCCAGGGTGTTCCCCTGCCTCTTGCCCATTGTAAGCTGAAGATAGGCGCCAGCAGACCCACCCAACCCCAATAGGGACAAGGGTGTATAGAAAATGGATGGTTGGATGATTTAGACAAGTTCAGCAAAACATATACAGGACCAAACAAACCTATCTCGGTAACAGCCTAACACACAAGTTACGAAGTTCGGAAATTAGCAGAAAAACCATAAACAGAAATATAAAATTATTAAATGCAACGATGAAAAAAAAAAATATTAAAAAATTATGAACATTGACCTAAACATGTTTAAAATATATGTAAGTTGGAAATATTGTAGAATAGACGAAAATTAAAGCCATGTGCATCTATCAGCTCTGTAAAGGACCAAAAGGCAATTAATAACTCTTCTTAGACTACTGAAACACTAAGAATGACTCAGTGATCCATGGAGGACGCCAGACAAGAACCCACAACATCTACAGTAAGGCACTGCAGACCTTCCTTGCCTTCACTTACGGCTGGTGTTCATAATTGACAATAAGAAAGGACAAAATAGCGTTTAGAAGAGATTTTCGGGTAAAAATCCACTATCAACCAACAAGAAGAACAAAGACCATATTTATATTTGCTTAAAACAACTTAATGATCCCTGAGATCTTCAGAACGACATTGGAGAAAAATATTCTACAACATCTGGTTTAAAGGCCTTTGAAAATACTGATAAAAATACCTACAATCAAACACAACGGTGGTAGTGTGATAGTCTGGGGCTGTTTTCTGAATCAGTACATGGATAATTTGCTCAGCTCGGATCAGTGAATTCTCCCCCCAATTCTCTGACCTGCAAAGACAAAAGGCAACATTTTCTCAGAGTTTTAACGCTTCACAGATCAATAAGATGATTAAAGCCGTTTACTTTTCTTTGCTGTATCCACTAAAATCTCTGTTTATCCCCAAAAAGTGCTGTGCTTGCAGTGTGTTCCTCTGCTCCCTGAGAATAGCAGCCTCTTGAACTCTTCTCCCCCCCAGAGCCAGAAAGCCGACATGTCGGACGTGACCTTTGTTTCGGCTATTTTGCTACATGTCTCCCACAAGGAGGGGGATGGCGATGCTCCATCCAGGGGGTCGATGGGGATGGTGACTCATGCAGAACCCCACCCCCTCCTCCACTTTTCATTTTGGCATTTGACACAGTGATGTGGAGGATGACAAAAAGGCTGTGTTGTGTCACTGCTGCATGTCTAAGCCTCCAAGCTGCCGTCTTACAGAGCTGATAACAGGTAGAAGTGAGTCAGCGCCTATTTCATTTATAACCTACGCTGTGATGCACAGGGGGTTGCTTTTGAGCTGATTTTAGCTTTTTTCTCCCCTTCCTCTGCTAACATTAATTACCTCACGACACTTCGTCTAGATTGAGGGTTTTTCTTACTTTGGAGGGAATTGGAAAAGAGAACATAGCAAGATGAATCTGCACAATTTGCCTGAACTCTGGATACACCTGGTAGTTTATTCTCATTAAACCTCCTCACTAGTCATTGAGGTGCTTTGTGCGACTATATGTTTCCAGTGCAAACAATCTTGCTAGACACTCAATGAACGCCACGGGCATTCTGGCTCCTAATGAACCCCTCTGACATATCTCTCGTCATTAGGTCCTCCCTGGCCCAGGCCCTGCATTATAAAGGTGGATAAATAGGCACAGTGAAAAAACAGCTCAGAACAAACATCTCAGTTCTCTTTTAGCTTTTCTTGCATAAGATAAATGCTAAAACAATTGTTGAAAATAGTTGGTAATCAGATAATCAGAAGAGACGATGGTGTAGTTTTATGGGTTTTACCTCAGCATTAGAGATTTTTCTAACGTATAGTAAGAAAATCAAATGAGAAAAATAGCTGAAACAATTAAGCAGAATGTGTAATAAGAATTGTCATTAACCCTGACATGCATTTACCGTAAAAACTACTTTCAAAAAAGCTGGGGCCTTTTTTTCCCAGGCTTTTTAAATTGCAGCATAAAAAAGTTAATGAAAGTAAATACAATCATGCAATTGTGATTTTGTCATCTTAAACGATGTACTGAAACACAAAACATTTATGTCACTCACGTGCAATGTGCTCTTGAGCCTCATTTATAGATTGACAACAACGTCTCATGATGTTCACACATTGTTTATGCTGTTCATGTCTCTAAAGTGTGACATCCAAATCTGCAGCATTATTGTCCATCAAGATTAAATTAGGCATGTGCTATTCATGTGGTTAAACAATGACTATATTAATGATGACGTTCAGGTAATATGAGGTTGTAACGTAGTACTCACCAATTTTAGAACAGTTTGAATTTACTAGACAAACATTGATATACTTTAAGTCAAGTCTACAGGATGTGGCTAAAGGATGTCCACTCCTATGGCTTTCTGTGACTTCCAGCATCTCTGCTGGAATCTGCTGATAACACTTGGTGATCATCTGACAACATCCTGTTTGTCGCCTCGCATTGGCAAGGTACTGTTGGTCAGTTGTTAAATGGAAAAATGGAAACAACTTGATTAATAAGGTAGTTTAAATACATATTCTGGTTAAATCTGAAAATTGATTTGCCTGGTGGATTTATGGATAAGTCCACCAGTTTTGGTCCTTGCCAGAGAAGAAGCTGTACAAAAAGTACTAAAACACTAAGGAGTTTAAAAAGTGCATTCAAACTTTTAGAGTAAAACTGCAAACATCATTGTGCAGTACATTAATGTCCGAATGTCAATATATTATTTGCTTTTAAAATAAAAAGCATATTGTAAATAAAAATCTGGTAAAAATGGTTTAATAATAACAACAATCATAAACCCTTACAGAATGTAGTTACTGTAGGCAAGTAAAAATTGCAGTATTGAAAATGTGGATATTATTTTCCTATTTTTACCCTTCTTTGAATTAAAGATATATTTGTTTTAATATTATTGTGAATTTTGTCTCTGGATAATTAGATTGATAAACGAGTAATAAACGAGTACAGAAAATAAAATATCAAAATACAAATCTTTATCCAGATACTGTTTTCTTTTTCCATATCTTTTTCTGAATACTTTGTAGTTGCATTTATAATCTTGCTTGGAAAACAACATAGTGTTAATTTAGCTTTTTGGGCATCCATCGATCCAAATAACTTTTTCTCTGAAATTTGTCCTTGAATCTACATGTGTCCCAATAATAGTCATTTTCTGTATTATTAAAGCAGTTCATCTTTTTTTGCCCCATTCACCAACTGCTAAATGGAGGAGTATTATTTTGAGCATTTCAGATATTATTATTTAAAAAATATTTTGATTAAGGGAAAAAAGGAAAATGAATACATTTTCTACTTTAATAATACATTTTCAACTAGATCGATTTAACCTCATGACCACCTGAACATTATAAACATAATTGAATACACATTAGATATTTCCTATGGTATAATATCTCTGCATTTGGAAAACAAGTTGTAATAGTGCTTTGCAAAAGTATACACTTTTGAGCTTTACATTTACATTTTGTTAACATTTTATTATGCTTTATTCTGATTTTCTGTGACAGAACAAGAAAAAGTAGAACAAAACTGTAAGACCTAGACGACTCGACATTTCTTTTTTTCCATTTTTATTTATTTTCCCCCCCAAAAAATCAGAACATTTTGTTGTAACTACTCTTACAAATAATTTGTAGAACATGTTGCTGCAGTTAAAGCTACAGGTGTTTCGAGGATACAGACTTACTTGCTAGCAGTCTTGTGAAGGGGCTGCGTTTTATCCCCGCATATCAGAATAAATGGCCACTAAAAACAGAAGGATGCCATACTTTCCAGATTTTACTTCCACTTAACAATTACACACTATTCTCTGTTGGTCTGACACAAAAATTGCCTATGAAGTTTGCTGCGTCAGTGTGACTAAATGTTAAAACATTTTAGAGGATTAAATACATTATCGTACCTGGAAGAGAAGAAATCACACAAAGATGATTTTCTAAAGGTGTCCGGTCATTCACTTGAATGCGGCGTGCATAAAAAGGCTGACAGAGCTCCACTGGAGAGTTGAACGCACTTTTATTTTTCAGTTGTCAAATATAACAGTGTCACCATTTGGGATAAGAGAGTAAATGCTTACATAAAAAAATAGAAAATCAACAATGAAAAATGGTCAGATGGAGGGGGAAGCATTCGCTCCCCATGGCAACATAAATGTACAGTTTGAACAGTGTCAAGATCCAGACGTGTTTAGTTTGCACATTTCCACAGCCTATATTCATCTTAAACAATAAAAAGTACTTTCTTTTCTATTTTCTTCCTGTTTGTTTTCTAGCCATGCATACGTTCAACATGTTGAGTTTGTGTCTTTGTATGATCTGGCACTTTCAATACAAAATATTTACACTGTTGTCGTTGTTGTTATCACTTGTCAAAATGAATCTTACTCCTCTCGTCGAAAGGAAAGCTGGAACTCCAATGAGCATCTTTATTTGATTCCGATTATCGAGGAGAGAGGGAAGATTTGGCATCTTCACTTTGAGAGTCTGTCATTCTTGAAGGAAAGTGTGCAGCGATAGGTCTTTGGTGGAAATTCAAAGAATGAAAATACTGTTTGTCCCATCAGAACGAAATATTTAGTTAAAACTACCACACAGCAATCTGCTGTCAAAGTCTCCCAGACAGGAGATACGAAGACGTCACACAACATGTGAAAGACTGCTATGTGAGGAACAATGGAAGAGACGACTGCAGTGGTATTTCAGAGATGAACACAGACTAATCCCCTTTTTTCCTTTCGTTATTGTTTTGATCAACTGGAGAAAAAAAAAGCGTAGAAAATGGAGGTGACTTCTGGTCACCCCTGGATTTCAGCCCTGTGATGAGAAGAAAAACCTTCCGATGCCCACTACACAAACAAAACTGGAGGAAAAAAATTAAGAATAAAATAATAGCATCTCTGGTTCAATTGGATATCTGAAACAGCTGGACTAAGTCATGGAAAATGAGAAATGGATCACTGCTTAAGATTGCAGTCTCTGATTGTTTGGCAGAGGATTTATCTGCTCTATACCTGAAAAGATCAAAACAAACAACTGAGAATGTAACATAAGGTGAGGGCATGTTACTTTTTGTCATTTTTCAAATTCTCCTGCGTCATACTCTTTGTTTTTCTCGTTCAAAACTTATGCATTTCTTGCTTGTCTTCATTAATTATCAAGTGAGATAGTGTTCACGCTCCACTGAGCTGATATTGACTGCATTCAAACATGAATTTGTCCTAAATGTAGCTGACGTGTGCATGTGTGTGTCTAAGAGCGTTGTCCGTCTCCTGGAGGGGGTTATTGTATATTGCACGAGGAACAGCAGGGGTCATCCTTGTCCGGCTGCAAGGCGTAGTCCATTTGCCGAACGATTTCGGCAAACAGTTCGTCTACCATGGTTTTGCTTTTGGCCGAGGTCTCCATGAAGGGGCAGCCCCACTCCTCCGCTAGGGCTTGGCCCTCGCCGGACGACACCTCCCGCTCGGTTTCCAGGTCCACCTTGTTACCCACCAGGATCACGGGTACCTTCTCATACCTGAACACACACACAGAATAAACTAAATCTCATCAATCGTTTAAGAGAAATCAGTAGGTTATTTGTGTTCTATATAACACTTTTGACATTTATTAGCCGGGAAAAGACCAGGAATAAATATCTTTTTTTTTTTTTTTTTATTGCAGTGGAACAACCTTACAGAGGAAAAATTATGTGGCTGAAGTCCTCTAAAAAAAGTCTGTGGAGATATGGTTAATTCCTCACTCAATCTTGCATAATGTGTGCAAGGTAAATTGTGTCTTTTACCAACTTTTTTTTAATGTCCAGTTATTCTAAACCTTTTTTAAATGCTCTAACAGTAGAGATTAACAAGGTAGAAGAGATAGTCTCTTAAATGTATTTTATTTTGATAATTTCCGGACTTAAAGTTAGTATCAATCACCCTTGTTTTAGTTGCATGTGATCCTTTAAAATGATAAAAAATAGAACATTTAGAAATTGTGATGGCAATTTTGCTTGTTTTGGTGATGTAATATATGTAATATAAAGTGTTGACTGCTACAATTTTCTTATTAGATTGTGTAATTATCTGGGCTGAGGCTTATTTTAAGGGCAGTAGTCTTTCAGCTAGATGGCTTTTAATTCAATTTTAGCTTTGTATAGCCACATGGGGCCATACTTTACCACATTCCATAAAACACTTTCTATTTTTCTAGTTCTTACAGAGAAACCAGCTAAATAAAATAAAAAAGTGGAAACCAGAAACTGGCCATAAAACTCAGATGCAGTGTCCCCACAGCATAGTATTGCAACCGGTTTTAACATGTCATGAGTTTCTTTGCTGGCATTACTATGGTTATGTTTGAAATATTTACTGTAGAAACCAGAAATAAAACAAAATAAGTAGCAAGTGATTGAAAGAATGATTTGTTTTTGGGTATGTTTTCAATGTCAAAGCAGTGCTAGCTCCTAATCCTGACCTAGAAAAATGCAGGACATGGGCAGCAGACTTGGGACCTGAGCCGGAGGTGTCCATAGAATATAATAATATAGAATGATTCCTTTATTGTCATTATGGAGGATATGCAATGAGATTTGGAATGATCATTTGCCTGTCACTGTGGAGTTGTGCTACTTTATGGAGAGCGATAGGAGTTAGATAAATGGGCTGCTCCTTGATAATTACGACACAGGGAGCTGAGACACAGTTTTAATAATGTCATCCCTGCATCAGGTTTGATAAGTGAGAAACATGGCAGCTCTGCGAGACACTTTGTACTCATCAGAGGGAATAACAACGCTCATATGATCAGAGAGAACACGGATCAAGAGCGTTCACAAACCGTAGACAACACGGCGTTCCTTTCATCCATTTCTGTGCACAAAGAAGCTGCTGGACATTTCGTTTAAATTGAATGTGTTCAGTGTAACCTGTTTGATTTCAACATGTTTACACATTTTGCCGTTGCCATTGTTTTTTGGCACAGTGACAAAGAAAACATCTCATTCTGAAAGAAGAGTAGGAGAATGGTTGAGCTTTTATGCCACTCAAGGTAGAGAGCGGCCTGAGCATATTTGAGAGGATCGGGCCGCGAGTTTCAGCATTAAATAAGCTTGAACCTCCAGACTTTGATCTACTCATGAATACATTATCCTGTGAAGTTTATTTTCAAACCCTCTTTTCCCATTCCTTGGATCAGCTCACCATCCGGAGACCAACCACCAGGAATTAGGGGTTGAAGTCGGAGCTTGACCAAATGCATGACAGAGATCCAATTTCACCTAAGAGGGTACTTGCATGAGAAAGCGCCGCATTCGGTTTGCAGAACCCAGGTCTCATAATTAGTTCCAAGCCCTTTCGTTGGTGGAAGGTTTTAACGTTAAACTCGCATTTCCCCTTAAAAAAAAGAGTCAGTAGGGATTGAAGATATGGAGCAACTTTTAAAGGTGTTTCCATCTGGGATGTAAAATTTAGCAAACATATTTATACCCATTATATTTTTGCCTTAATAAGCACAAACATGTATGGATTTTTATTTGATAACTCAAGATAACATATAATTGTGAATTAAAACAAAAAGGAAACAAACATAAAAAAGGGCAACAAAAATCCTTCAAGACTAATTTGTATATAGGGTCCAAATAAGTTTGAGAAGAATAAGAAGAATTGAAGGAAGGGTGAGAAGGATGGATTAACAAAGGAAAAGAAAGAAGGGACCTGAAGAGGGAGAACGAGGAAGAATATAGGGAGGAAACATGTGCCTATTTTCTTTTTGCATACTTATCTAGACTGGGAAAATAATCTAAATAATTCAAAAAAAAAAAAAAAAGGGAACTGCTTTTAAAAAATGGCAATGGAATTGTGTTTCAGTTGCAGTTTTTAAGCTAACACCTCAAAAATCAATGTGTTCAATTTGATTTCCAATTCAAAAACCAAAGCTGTTCTCTTGACAAATAAAAAAAATGTAACAAAAAACATTGGGATTGAAATGTATTAATTAAAAAGTATTGTGAATGTTGATAGCTCTTTATTTATGTGCCAATCTTTATCTAATTTTAATTTGTTTATTCTGCATGTTTCATTATATTCACAGGATACAAGGTAAGTACGAAAAATAAGAGACACGCACAAAGAGCAAAAATAACACTATTGAAATTGTTTCATTAACCGCCACCTCTGAAGATGATCTGCGTTAAATTGTCCTCAAAATGTTTTTTTGTGTGTTCACAATTGCACTTATCTTAATAAGGGATGTCCAGAACGAATATTACTCCGAAGTGTGAAGGTTACCTTTCACTTAATTCGCTTCACAGCTCCGTTCATGTAAACTAGCTTTCCTGCAGGCCCATGTCCTAATCAACATACGGACACACAATTGTTACTATTTGCTGTAATTCTTGCAAGCAAAAAAACGGTTCACAAATAGAAAAAAAGAAAAAAGAACCTACATTTATTCAGATTTTAATTTTTTCAGATTTTATTTTTGTCTTTTTTACCTAATTTCTAAGATAATGTTTCACACTTTGCTTCCTTTGTATCGTGGCGTGAGAACGCCCGGTTTTTGCTTGTTATGATCAAATGCTTCTCCATACTGGGCTTTGTTCTCAAAGGCTGAAGAATGTGGTTTATGGCCTTTGCAGTGGTTTTTGTCATAATATACAGCTCATTTGGTCTGATCCAACAAAGGAAAACAATTATAAATGCACGTTTCACATAAAGAGGGTGAGTATATATAGTCATAATAACAGAGGAGAAAACCAGCAGTCTCGGGGGTCTGAGACGGTCCGTCTCTGGACTCAGCAACGTTTCATATGTTACAGAAAGAAAGCTTCCCTTATACAGCACAGATGAATAACTGAGGCTGGTTGTGTTTGTCTGAGACAATAACAACATGTGTCACACTTTAGCCTCAAGCATGTGAGCCCAATGCCAAAAAGGCATAGAAACACTTAGCATGCAGACACATCTTATCTATAATGCATGATCCAGACCATCTCACACCGGCCTTGCTGACGAGCGGTGGAGCTCGGAGACATTAGCACTTCGGGCTTTAATCCTGGCGAACACCATCAGGGTGAATAAAGCAAGACAGAAACACACCTTATCAAGCGCAAATAAGGTTTACTGGAAACACTTACTGAGACGGATAAAAAGCTTTCTGCTTTTATCAAACAGACTTTGATCAGAAGCTGCTGAGAGCCTCGGAGGGATTTCCTAAAGCTTATTAAAACTTCCCTGCATCTCCCTCAATCACTTAAAAGTGTGATGACAAACACCGGCCGAGAAATGCCAAACTGGACGGAATAAAAGGGATACTGCACTTGTTAAAATGGCATGTACGGTTTATCTTTGAACATGATGCAAAACAGAAAAGATGCTGACATGATCTGAGCTCCATGGAGGAAATCACGGCGTCTGCCTCGGGCTCACGCAGTTACAGACCACATCAATAAAAAGATCTGAAACTCAAAGCAGAAATTTAGCAGGAGATGTGTTCAAACGGAGTGGATGGTAAAAGAAAAGTTCTGAAAAATCTGTATTGTTGTCACACACTGCAACCTCAAACCTTGTGTCTCGCGCTGATAGCCCATATTGACACAGACAGCAGGTACGTCTGTTCGAGTCCAATACGAACAGCAAGTCTTCGCAAAGGCAGCATCATTTTTTTAAATATTTTCAGACAGCTGGGCAGCAGTATTGATCCAAGTGCCTCAGCTCGGTCAGAAGAGACTGGGAAGACAAGTTCAGATGATAGAAAATCCATCCAACCATCACAGAGTTGAGGTTGTGGTGCCTGTCTTCAGCAGTTATTGGGCAAAATGCCATGCTTTGTAATAGAGTTTTAATTGATACCTATACTTTGTAAGATAATTGCGTTTAGTTTCTTTGTTATATATATTTATCGTTTGCATAAACAAATGTGTATTTTAATCATTTTTATCTTGTTTGTAGAACCTTTGTTTTGCTTTTAGAAAGACAAATTGCGCTTCGTCCAGACACAACAGATGAAAAATTGCTTTTTGGACTATGCTGGAGTATATACAAATAGTTGATTAATGTACGCCATCCCAACCAAATAAATACATTACTACACACTCAGCAGCAATTTAGAGAGACAGACTAAACTGCAGGCGAAAGCATCTCAGCCCAGGACCGGAAACCTAGAACACTCTTGCTGCGAGACATTGGTGCTACTGTTCCTTCTGTCCTTGTGTCAGCTTGCAGCCCTGATACAAAGCCCAGCTGAACAACACAATGAAACAATTTTAATATGCCCAATGGTAAAACTGCAAAGACATATGTAAGATTTTTAAGACATAAAATCAGACAGCATTTATTCAGTTATTACATTTCTGACAACTGTTTTTAAAAACCCAGCTGAACACTGAAGCCAAGACAGACAAACCTGGAACTTGTAATAATAAAAAAAGCCACTAACTATTGTTCCTCTTTGAAAACATAAAGACGTGTAGAATAGGAAGATAGGAAGATCTAAATCTATCCTTTTTTGTTGTTATGCATCACAGTCTTCAGTTCCAAACTGAATGCAGTGATCTGCTGTCGAACATCTGACTCTCAGTCTAAGTTTCCCTTTTTAAACAATTGAGTATTTTCTTTTTGATCATGTTCAATATTTAGAATAAAGTAACAACACATTGTTTTTTAATAGGACATGAATTAGGTATTTTCTTCAGCTTAGCTTTGTACAAATCAAGAATTACGGCAAAAATAATTAAATAAAACCTCAAAAAGATCCACATATCACATCAGAATTTTCTAATATGTGCTTTTCATCTTAGGCCTTGATCTGAGATATTTGAGTAAAGTTTAAAGAGGTTTATAGTTACAGGTGTTAAAGTTCAAGTCACGTTGAAAGGCTTTGATTTTGTTGAGCCCTTCAGGAAACACACTATAGGAAAAATGATCATGGTTCCAGATAAAGTACATGTGATAATGTGAGCTCTCTGCCAAATGGAAAATCTAACTTGCTTTAAAGTTCAGTGTTTGGTTTTGGACATTAATCTTGTTTTTAGATGTTCAATATGCTTAAACTTTAGGATGCCCCAATCAAAAATCAATGCCCAATTTTCTGATTTTGATATGGAAAGTATTTTTCAAATTGTCATGATTTGGAAATGTGTTCATTTTCTATAGGAACAGAGTCAACTTTAAATTGATTTAATTAAAGAATAAAAACAGAAAAACACTAAATAATTATAAAGCTGGTGTTTTCGCTAAAACAGATTTTCTGCAAGTATATTCCTTACAAAAAAAGGCGTTTAAATTATTATTTTTTGAAAGGATGTAATAAAATTGAATTGAAGCTCCACAGAAAGCAGAACTTTAACTGAGATTCTTAAAAGACAGTTGACTTTTCTAAACCCAGCAGGTTTCACGGATAGTTAAAAGTTTAAAAGGATAATAAAATAAAACAGCTAATCTCTGAAGGTTTTCCAACTCCTCACAAGGAAAGTCGCTACTAGCTGTCCTTATGGGTTCAGGATAGGAATAAAATCACAATAGAAACAAAAACTGAGTGAAAAAAACATACATGTATAACTTCACTTGTTTTAAATAAAGCACTGCACAAATAAAACAACTTTATTTTCACTCAAAATAGCCCAAAATGAATAAGAAGTCTCATCTTAATATCAACATGTGATATAGGGCAAGCAAAAAAAAGGATTGGAAAAAATTCGGATGTAATTGTATTTACAATTATCTACATTTAAACTGTTCATGCAAATAACACAACTGGCTGGTTGCATTGACTTTCACTAGCTTTGAGGCTTAAACCTTACATAGATTTGAGTGACTTGGAAGCTAAACCTTAAAGACAGAGCAAATTGTAAGCATAGGAAAAAATGTAAAGGATTGAAGAAAATGTACAGCAGGTCATTCAAAATTAAAATGAATGTTTTGGTAACATTATAATAATTGCTTTTTGTGCTCCTGATAACATTCAGAAACATGCAGTGAACCTTCCAGTTTGTATTCAATTTCTGTGCTTTGGCTTGTATCATCAATGGTGTTGCACAGGAAGAACGGGGCTTTTTTAGTTGATAAGCAAAGTTTTTATTTTTCATCTGAGGTTCGTGTTCTGCTTTGAAGACAGTGGAACCACATAAAGTGCTATGACAGAAATGACTTGAGCTAAAATGTAACTCATCGTATAATGTAATACATGGAGGCAGTGAGATGGAGAATATTGAGCCCGCTGCTGGCCTGGCTTTTCATCTCCTGCTGAGTTGGGGCCTCAGGCAGCTTCGAGCGAGCAAAACTGTTTACATTCCATCTCAAAAAAGGTCTTTTATGTTAACAGAGAACAGTTCGGTTGTGTGCAGCTAGCTGACAAACCAACTTTGAAGCTCCAGTTGTATTTGTGTTGCTTAATTTACCAAAGTTGCTGGAACATTAACCATGCACTTAGATGGAAATTAGTATAAGGAGACCTCAGTTTTAAATGAACAAAATCCTGTTGTCTGCCTGCTATTATGTGCTTTTCTAAAAATATTTTTTACATATTTGTTAACACTGTCACTCTATCCTAATAGTATAATCTGAGACTAAAAATATGTAATTGAATCAAGCTCCTCTTACTTAAATAAAGTGAAAACAGTACCGTAGTGTACAACAACAAACATCCCTCCTACTGATTACTAGCACAGTAGTTAGCAAGTGCTGTTGTAATGATCACAGCTCTGCAAACTGGATACAACTGCTAAATTGAAAGTGTGGTGCAGATTAAATGCTGGAAAAGACTGCTTGTGTTGGAATGCTGATATCTAAGATTTTAGATGCAGGCTGAAATAATCAGGTGATTTTGTGCGCTTATATAATATGATACCTGATATCAATATTGGATTGGGATGCTCCTATCTGAATGCGAACTATGAAGCGTGACTGGCCACATTCGTTCATAGCTTTTGGAGAGGATTGTTGTCTAATAAATCTGATCTGTTTATTTATTTTTGCCTTCTGATAACGGAAAACAAAATGACATATTCAAATCAATATGTAGACATTATTTTCTGGCACAATCACTGTGCTACTGCTTAATGTCCAAACGTCATGATGTACAGTATACGACCAGCACAAGAACGAGCATGATTGGAAGTGCTAAAACCTTCCTCCTCACTCTGATTGGTTCTTTCTTGAACGGTTTTCACAGATGATTCGTTTTATGATATACGGTCACAACACAGCAACAGTTTTAACAAATATGTATTATTTTCAATAAAACCTACCTATTGCACTTTAACAAGCCTACAACCATCAGAAGCCCACCTCGATGGCTGTTTGACTCATTACCCAAAGTGAAAAAATTTTGACGAGGAAAATTTGTTATATAGCACAAAGTGCTGTACTATGGGATTTTAAATTACATTTAAAAAGTAATTTTAAAAGTAAAGAGTTCCAGATTTTAGGAGCCTTAAGAAGACTGACACGATCCTCGCCTTGTTTCGTCCTAAAAATGGAAACCAGCAGAAGATCTCTACCTGAGCTCTGCATGAGCTGGCAAGAATGTACAGACTGAACAACTGGGGTCCTAAAATTGAACGTGGAAGTACCCCACAGGCCACATCCATCTAGACAAAAACATGATATCAACAAAGTCCCTTCTAAAACTCAATCCAGCTTTATGTCGTACCAGAGATTCGCACCCAGTACAACAGGTGCAGTAAAATAACCTAGTCAACTGTGTCCAAGGCAGAACTCAGGTCCAGCAGAACTAAGATTGAGAGCTTGTGTGTCTACATTGTTTGTCACCTTGCCATCTCATTGTTACATTGCGGCCTAAGACCTCCCTGGAAAACATCAAACACATTGTTAGGCGGGAAAAAGCCATTGAGCTGTTGGTATACAATTATTTACAGAATTATTCCAGAGAATGTCAGCTTTGAAATTGTAGTTGTTCAGTACTGTGGTATCATGACTGTTAGGGATGTTTGGAAATGTTCTGGCCTGACGTGAGATGCTGAATAGGCGTGCTAGTTATGGTAACAAACTGCTCAGCACAGATTTTATGAAATCCAGTTGTGAAACTCAACTAGGTGGCAAGTCGATGAGTTTACCTTGTGAGGGATCTCTTTAAAGGTTTTGTAAGTGACAGGTGTGCAATGTTATAACACTACTTGCCTTAATAGTTAATTATGTTGTGAAAATTATAACATTTTTAATTTTTTGAACTTTATCAACTCTGCTATCAATCCTAACTCATTACACTTCGTTTAAAAGAATAGGCCAAATGGCGATAAAACTACAGGGTTTGTTCATCTATTTATGCCAACAGTACATGAGAGGGGTTTTAGATGATTTCCAAAAAAGTGCAGGTTTAGCAGGTTCAGACTTTTAATTAAGCATGATAACTTTTACCTCATAGTGAGCTCAATTTTAAACCAACTGTGACTGAAATGTTAAAACTCACAAGTATACTGGCACTCGGATTACTGGGGCTGCATAAAGTCATTGGACTTTTATTACAATGAAACTCATTAATAGGTGTATGTATGCCTCTCATAGGAACGATCTGGGAAAATGATAAATCAGCACGATTTATTCTCCAACAGTCTCTACTGATTCTAAGCTGAATCCTTCCATAGAGCGAACTACTGTAACTTGGCTAAAGTGATTTTTGCTTTCAGGGCGGGTTAGCATGTGTTTACACTCCAGTTTCTGGTATTTCCTGGAGTACTCCTCTCCAAAACCATTTCCATAATGAAGCAGAAAAGGTTTTTTTAATAGTGCTGTTTAAAGGACACTGCTTAAGGAAATAATTTTTTATCATTCCTTCTTGCACAATATCTGTAGATCATCCTGAGTCTACTCTTGTTATCTTTGTACCTCAGCAGGGTGGAAATCTAGGAACTGTGATGACAATGGAGGAAAGTTGACTTTGGGATTCTTTCCTTTGTTGGTTTGACAAAATGTCACTTAGCCTGCCTCATTCTGTACGATCAAAAAAAAATCTATCAGGACTTTCAAACTTGAGCAGCAAGATATGGTTGTAACTCCTGTCATACTGCACGTCGGATGGATGGTGCCAGACTGCACGACTTGTTGCTGCAGCACAATCACATCAGAAAGATCCAATAGAGATATGAGTCAATCAATTCATGAAAAGGTGTCAATGCAGGTGTTATTACAGTCGGACGCTAAAAGATGGAAGAGAGGAGAAAGAAGGAGACATGCTCATGGCAAAAGGCGTTGGATGCAACAACAGTTACACTGCATGATGTTCCCACAGAACAATCAGACACTTTGTCTTTGTTTGTGGGATCTCTGAATCAGCAGTCAAACTTGAATCTGTTTTTTGTCTGGTTTTCAACAGTTTCAGCTGTTTTAACCTTTTTAATTATTACTCTTACTGAAGATTTGGTTAAGTTAACATGGGTAATAATGTCCTGGTATATAATAAAACACATTTACCTTGCTTTTACTGCTTGTTTTGTTGTCTTTCCCATCTTAAAGAGTACATAAATACAATTCTTTCATGGTATGTTTGTATTTCAGGGAAACAGGAAGTCATCGAATATGAATTAGCTTCGTACAACACTACAATATATATGTCATAAAATGCTTTAGTTGTATTTATTTTATAGATACGGTTATGGATGTCAATACATGCGGTACAAAGAAACTTATTTTATTTAAACAGAGAAAAAACAACATTCCACAATTTAAATCGCTTAACACAGTCAAATACAAGGTACAGAGATTTTTGCAGAAACACAAGCAGCAAAACTGCAGGACAGCATGATAAATTATACCACTATGTTTCACCCCTGTCTTCTACACTGTTCTCTGACCATGGGCTTTTAAGTTACCAATCAAAATTTATCCCTTGTGTAACCTTAACCGCAGTGGCGGAGAGGAGTGATGATGTCCCCAGCAAACAAGCAATCGTGGGAGTAATCACCTGCACTTGCGCACTCGAAAAAGCCCTGGCTGTGCCGCAATGTGTTCGGACTGATAGATGCGGACTGGGTTCAGAGTGACAGCGAAACACTACAGCGCCTCTGACCTGGGACAGCACAAATACGGTTGTGACAGGTCATCAGTGTCTTGGCATCGACTGACAAAACACAAGACTAATTTAACAAGAGAGGTTTGCTCCAAAACACTTCTTATAGAGTCGTAAACTGAAGCAGAAAGGGCCATCAGCGGCAGAAATATCTGATTTACAAGGTACATTTCTCCTGATTTCTAGTGCAGTCATGAAAATGTCTCAATCAGTTCGGTCTGCGATGCAATGACCTTCACCTTCTTGAGGAAAGCACTCAGCTGGGCGTCATGGCTTTCTCCACTCTGTGTTGATGAACTGCAAATGGACTTCAGAGATGGATATGATAAACACCAGAGAGCCTGGTGTAGAGCAAAGGTAAAAAATTGCCAAAGACAGAGATCTTATAGTCCCATTCTAGTCCCATTCTAGCCAAAAACTGAAAATAGCAGAAAGCATTTCTTGAGATTTTAACAAATAAAGTTACTTTCAGGTACTAATTATAACCTCCAAACGTCTAACAGAGTATCCATAAACTGCAACACCTTAGTGTTTTGGTTTTTCTGAGTTTTGATTGGCTTTAGGGTGCAACCACTGACAGGTGACTTGAATAGAAACCACCAATGTGAAGTTTCACTACATCACCTCTTTAAGAAGGTTGATAGAGATATTGCTGTATTTGTCTTTGTTTAGAAACTAAAAATACTTAAACCAGAATCACATGACAAAATCATTTCTATTCATTATCATTAGGATGTCAGGGGGAAGAGTAAAGACACGAGGAACTGCTTAAAATGTAACAGGAAAAGAACAAAAGAGAGCACAACTTAAGCAGATAACAGGAAGGCTGAGTGAAGAGCTTGTTCTAAAACTTTATTATAACACATTCTGCATTTTGAGACTTCAGCATTTATTTGGAGAGGTTATAGATATGGTAAAACCTACATTAAACATCTATATTCTCTCAGTGTTTTGAGGGGAAAGGGTGGGATGAGCTTTTGTGTTCCTTATTGGTTAGAAGTTTTTTGACCGTTCGATCATGAACTCTGACCTTACCCCAGCAACGTCTGGCTTGCCAGGTTTTAGATGCTACTCTGGATTCTTTGGGGACCTCTTGGATGACAAATAGAAGCACTTTTACAGTAACTTTTTGGGTCTCGCCACTGTTCCATGTTTATCTATGTGTTAGTAATGAATCTCACTTTAAATGAGGCCCATTCTATCTAATCAAATCTAGTAATCAGTATTGCCAAGTGTTAAGACAAACTAAAAAATGTCAGCTTCCAAGAACACTGGCTTGTATTAAAAAGCAAAGCCCTGACATTCAAATTGATGCTCGAAAATTTTTTTGATTGTTGCGTCCGTTTCAACTGTTAATCTGCAATTTGTTTATTAATTCTTCACCAAAAATTCCTGCTTAGGTATGTGACTTATCATTGTTTAAAGCCAATGTTTGCTGAATAATATAAATGTTTTCTTCCTTTAAACCTTTTTTCTACAATGTTACAGGTGGTTATAGTATACTTCAATGAAACGTGATGACCATTTACATGAATCAAATTACTTTAAATCAAACTGTCGTCTTCTTGTTACAATTTAATGTAATTTTTATAAATATCAAGTTTGATTTTCATGGTAAGAAGCAAACTACAGTTGTGCCTAATGGTAAAATAAGCTATACAATCTTTTTTTTAGCTGAAAACTGAGATAAATCTGGAATATTTTCATTCTTGCGGGAGACATCTGATGTCGATTCACCCCTAAATGACCTTAACTCTTTTCATCTTCATGTATGAGTGAAGCTTAGAGCTTCAGCGTTCTCACCTTGACCTGCATAGCGGTAACGGCATTTTGAGGATCACACTTTTTTTTTTTTTTCCAGCGTACCTTCAACACAATTTAGCTTTAACAGAGAAGAAACAGACTCACCCTCTACAGCTCAAAGTTTCACAGAAGCAAAAGGTCAAACCGTCTAATCTATCCATCTCATTACATAGACACATTAATTAATAAACCAATGTTTACTAAAATAACATGCAGCAGAGCTAAGGGAAGCATTTAAACATTTGCAGACTAAATCTGGCAGTAAAGCAATGTTGCTGAAATGCTCGTTCCAAGCAAAGTCACTGCATTCTGCTGAGATGGTTTCATCTGTAAACATGAATCCTACAACTCTTTCTGCTCAATTTAACACAAAAAGAGCATATTACTGTTGAGATCGATGTAGAATCTGGGTTAAATATTTAAAATTAAAGTCGAAGCATTGCACTGGGCTTATATTTCAGCTGTTCAGAAATCACAGGGGTGTTAAATGAACTGATGTGTAGGAGGGAGTGTGTGAGGTGTGATGTTTTTCGCTCCACAAAATAAAGTCTTCTGTGACATTAGAGAACGCTTCAAGACAATGTACTAGGTGTTAAATCACACCAAGAGTCAGACTGCGTGTGAGGGTGCGAGCATGCAAGTATGCATACTAAGATGTAAACAGACCGGCGGGCTGAACGTACCTTTTTCACATTTTCAAACCATATGGGGGAACCATGTTGACCTCATTCTTTCAAGCAACAGGATTGTTGTTGGAGTATACCAAACAAAGTCTGATCCCAGCCAGTGACAGGAACAAACAAATGTATGTTCCTGGTTGCATATTTATAAATCATGCTGTTTTAGATATTGATGTGGTTTTCATATGAGACAACAAACTACAATCTTCAACTCTCGTTCTTCTGCAAACTCCATATTAAGAGGCTGAAAGTAATTTGCTCCACTTTATACATTTCTATTTTAAAGGAAGGTAGTAAAAAGCTAGGAAATTCAGATTTGTATTCCTACTACTGTTTCAAGACCTTTTAATGATTGGTTTGCTGCACACTGCGATGCAGCAGGCTGAAATAAATCTCCTATAACTTTATGAAAAATAAATTAGATCGTTTGGTAATTTTTTCCTTTCTTTCAGGTTAGTTACGCACTAACAATTCACAAGAAATGTTGTGAATGTTCAAGTGGTCTAGGAGAGAAACTGGGAGACATATTGTACCTATAAATGAACCAACCCCCCCCCCCCCCCAAAAAAAACAGATTTCTGAACACGAAACACACAAACTAAACTTTACACTCCTGTTGAACTAACGCGTCTTTAAATGTTAGCAAATGAGCAACATGTATGGAGAACAAAAGCAAATAGCAGAAAAAAACAAATACAATTTTTTCTTCCATCCGTCATGGACAAGGGGTCAGATAATCAGGCTACTACTACGTTTAGAAAATGCTCATTATATAATTTAGTTTCAGTCTTTATATAAAACAAGAAAAAAAAGGTCAAAATTATTAATTAACTGAGAAGACATGATTACTGTCTCCTATTAATTTAGCAGCATTTGGCAAATCAACAGTGCATTTCTGTTTTAAATAAAAGCAGTTCTTGTCTTGTAACTCTTGTTTTAAATTTGTCAAGTTAACCTAAAACCATGGTAACACGTACTTTGATGATTTCATACTGGCCGGCATCAATAGGATGGCAGTAGAGTTCAGTTGTACCCTGAGTTTAATGTTGAGGTCTCTGACTGCGTCCGATGAATCCCCACGTTCACAGTTTGGCAGATCGTGATCGAATAAAACAGCAAGGCAGCTGCTTCTACGATACGCCGCACTTAAGCTCTCCAGTGGATAATGCCACATTATGCAATGTAAGCACACAGTTTGCTCGGTAAACGGGACTAAATCCTAGCAGCGACAGTAACACTGTCATCTTCTATAGTGACAATCATCAGCTCTATCTGACGACCTCATATTGGGATCATCTGCTCCTCCTACTTACATCGTGAGTGGGCTTTTCTATGCAGGAGCTGAGAGACGAGTGCTTTCCTCGTTCTTACAGGAGTTAGGACTGTGCTTCCTTGGAGCTCTTTGCAGAGCCTCCACAGCATTCCTGGCTGGGAATCAACAGCAGCATGCAGGACAGAGGACATTAGGAATGTGCTGGTGTGGTTATCATGGTTATTAACAAATTGAGTTTACCTTGATACCAGAAACTGATCAATACATAGATGTGGGGGATTTTAACTTGTACCAGGGTAAATCCATTGTTTGGATTGTGATCTGTATATTAATAAGTGTTCGGTTCTGCTTTTGTCACCAAAAATACTTTCTGATTGCGGTAGGATGTTTTTCTTGCTCATTTCTTCTGGTTTTGAGTGGGATAATGACAATGTTGCTGTAATGGAATGGTGTGTATGTTTTCTACAATCAAAAAAGCTTTTAATCAATATTCACAAACTGTAGCATATGAACTTTTTTTAATTCATTTGGCAATTTATTTTATTTTATTTTTAAATGAAGATGTAACCAGTAAACACGGACGGACGACCTAGGATTCAAGCAATATGTATCATTCTACGCAGTTTCAGCTAAAGGCAATCCTGTGAAGTCCTACGAGAATAAGAGAGTCGTCGTAAGGAAAGCCGCAGAGAAGGAGTTGTATTTCCAGCTCTGCATGGTAAGATATAAAATGAGACACAAGGATCTAAAACAACTGTTTTTGATGTATATCACAGCTTTGCTCACTTGTATGTTGTAAGCAAATGTTATATTGTTTATTTTCTCTACCCCAGTAGTTAAACAATTGACCTCATACAGAAATTGTAACTGTTTCTTTTAGTATGAAATTAAAGAAAAACCCTGTTATGGACTGCAGTGATGTTGCATGAATTGTGGGCCTAACTAGTATAACTGGGGTCGTTGTAAGTTTGTCTGCTTAAGAATTTTCTCCTGGGACTGTACAGGATTTTCTAGAACGCCTTCAGTGAAACTCAAGGAAAACTTGTGAACCATCCTAAAATATAACTAAATCTGGCGATTCCAACCTATTCACAAAAACGTCCATGTATTTTCAGTGACAGACTGCTGCATCTTAAATGCAAAAATGAGCATTAACACGGATGCCTTCTTGCAGCTGTTAAGACTTCATAACCTTCAAACCCAGCAAACTAAACAAGTGGATTCCTGTTGGTTTTGTTGCACATCAAAACGGCACAGTACTTATAGCTGATAATGTAAAACTGTTCCACCTCATCAAGTACCAAAGAGAAGACGCTTTGACAGACATTCTCCAATGTTTTACAAGAAAAATAGTATCCAATCCTTTGGTGCTGCATGATTGGTTAATGAAAATCATCTACATACATGTTCCATCGTTACACCTTTTAGGATTTTACTGTAAGTAAAATAAAAATGTCTATGGCTGACATGAAGATACATTTACAAATCATAAAATCTGAGATTTGACGCAACAATTACATCTGAGAATCCTGGTGGCTTTTGAATTTAAAAAAATCAACATTCCCCGATCCAAAGTTGAAACTTCAGAGGAAAAGTGAACGCAGCATAACTTTCACCTATGCTTTTTTTATTTTTTATTTTAGATATGAATGAGTGTTAATGACTGATACCATCATTATTTGTTCTTACCATCTCTGCAGGAAGCAGAACCATGACCTAAGATGAGGTCCCTATGAGAAGGTGTTTTGTTTTTTCAGATATTCAGTTTCAATGCATTGATTTGCAACGAAATAAGAAAACACATCAACATACAATTCACGCCAAACAATTTGTAAAGTGAGTCCATGAAGCGGCTCCACGGCTGCACAGACCTTTTCACTCGGATGATCTGGTCCCTCATGGGCTTGATGTCCTGGAAGCTCTGCTGGTTTACGAGGCTGTAGACCAGGATGAAGCCCTGGCCGTTCTTGATGTACAGATCCCGCATGGAGGCGAACTGCTCGGTGCCTGCCGTGTCCAGGATCTCCAGCACGGAAGGCGAGGAGTCCACCTCGATCTCCTTCCGGTAGAAGTCCTCGATGGTGGGGTCGTACTTCTCGATGAACGTCCCGGTGACGAACTGCACGGTGAGGGCTGATTTCCCGACCCCGCCGCTGCCCAGCACCACCACTTTATACTCACGCATCTTTGTGTTGTTTGCTTGAAGTCAGCTGGTAAGGAGGAGGTCAGCGTTTGTCATTTTGTTCACGCAGAGACACAAAGAGTCGCAGGAAGCGCTCCTCCATCGCAGAGACGGGGCCGAAGGCTGCGGCTGTCCCCGAGAATCCCACTAAAAAGAATCAGTGCTGGGTGCGCATCACCAAAGAAGCAAGGCAGAAATAAACAAACTTGGTCCATCCAGGAGGCTCACATGAACAAACTACAGGGACATTTTCTTCTAAAACTGCAGCGACCTGATTATAGAAGTTGTTTCTTTTTGTGTCTGTTTCCTTCACCCATCTCTGGCTTCTCTGGTTCTCCCCCATCACCGTTAACCGGAGCGGAATCCAGCCGCCATTCTGTCGGGTGGAGACGCGCGGCCGCTGCGTAAAACAGCCGGGTCCCCGCTCGGCTTCCGTACCGACCCAACAGGGGCTATGAATAAATAAATAAATATTACATATATATTTAAAAACAGACAGAGAAGGCAGCGGTCCAATGGCGCCTCACTCGGGTCTGAATGGGAGCCACGGTGCCGGGGAGCCAGTGAGCAAACCGGTTTATGTCGTGTTTCCGTTCATGTGTTAAGAATCCGGCAACATTCTTGTTTTTTTATTTATTTTGACTTATTTATTCTCGGTGACGTCCAAGTGGTGCTCAGCCAATCACGCAGGAGGATCCGAGGATGTTGTTTCCAGGAGGAGAGAGAGGCGTCGGATGATGTTGCTATGGTAACGCGGCGTTTTTAGTGCCCCTGGCAGTTTTAAGTTTTAACTTATAGGAAATTTAAAGCAATAGAAAAAAAAGGAATAAAAATTCTCTTATTATTAAGATAGTTTAGATTCATTCACATATTTGGATTAACTTACATTAAGATGAGATAATTATGTGCCAATATTAAAACAAACATGTACAATGTAATTTATGTCAGAGTACATGTTTTTTTAAACCTACTGTTAACCCCAAAATTATTAATATCCACAATTTGTGTATCAGAACATGGACTTTATTGCTTGAATCTAAATTTGTACGTGGCATGAATAATTTGGGCTTAACTAACAAGTTACTTTTAGGTATTCTGGTTTTTAGTCTTTCCCCATTTGGACAGGGATAAGATAAATGTTAGGATGTATGAGTTAGTTTTGAAGTATTCCAATGGAACAAGTCAAACATGCTCTATGATTCTTTAGAAAACTGATCTTTATAGATCTGGACTCCTCACAGCATCCTTCTAGGAGTTTAATTGTTCCCAGATTTTCCTGAAATCTATGCAGATTTTTCATATTTGGCTCAGCTGTTTTGCTGCAGACATACAAAGGAGAATAGATCAGTTTAGAACAAGCCCAGAGGGCTGACGTCCTGCAATTTCTCTGCTTCACCACATACTGCTGCAATATTAGCTTATTAGCAGAGCTCTGTAGATCCTGACAGAATCCTAGTAAGATTCTTCCCTTAGGGGAAGTAAAACATGGCCATAAAGTAAAGAAGACTAATCAATTGCTTTTTGAAACATCACCAGAGATGTTTGTCTGGAAGCTAGTTTTATGTTAACTTAATAACAATTTGAACTAAAATAGCTAACACGGGCATAGCATGGAGCAACAAAGATCTCATACATCAATCTATAACCCCCAAACTAACAAAAAATGTAATTTTCATTTCAATTTAAATCATGGATATATATTATTTAGCAGTGAACCTAACTCAATTCCAAAGAGAATTTTAGATTTTTTAGCAAGATATAAGGTCACAAACATTAACATACATGTGGAAAAAAACAGACTGCTCAACATTGAATGTATATGACATTACTTTATTTTCAGTTATCTCAGATTTTTACACGATTCTGAATTTACATGAACATCACTGTCCACATGAAATGTATAATTATGCACAAATAAATCCAACCAGAAATGCGACATGATTTCCCGAGCAAGGCTGTTTTTATAAGATGGCAAATTCTTTTGTTTGATCACACACAAGCTGATCAATCCACTCAAAGCCAGGGGGCTCATCACGTCATTTGGGTTCATTATACAATCCGCAACCTGCATTTTCAAACTCTAAACTTATTCAACATTAACAATAATTATCTGTCACTGAAAAACATAATAGCTTCAGAACATATATAAACTCAGGATAGATAAAAGATAAGGCAAATATTACAAATACATCTTTTTAACTCTTTTGACAGTTGCCAAAGTGCTGAAGAGGTGTTTCTTTCAGTAAGACTGAACATTCTTAATGTCCAAATCCTCATGTCCTCAATATTAAACTCACACCCAGTTTTATGTGTATTCCCGCTTAGCTTTTAGTCCACAAAAATAACACAAATGTTCAGAAATATGAGTTACATTTCAAAGCTAAATAAAAAGGAAAAAACATTTCATTGACAAATGGAAGTTTAAAGCAATCACACAGTTTAAAACTGAACCTTTAACGCTTAAGAAAACCTGTTATTATGATTACTAATCAGTGACATCAGGGATTTTTAAAAACAAACTGATTTTTTATTAACTACAACAACGTATACAAAATGTCAATGTAATTTTATGGATTCCATGTAAAGACAAAGTGAAGCATATTGTGAAATGCTGCAGATTTCCAGATAGATCTGAATCTGGACATTCTAGCACATAAATATACTTTGAGATAAATCACTTAAATGTAGCATTGGCTGCCTGTCCTGCTAGAATCTGATCTCCACTCCAGCTTCTAACATTTTTTTTGTTTAGTTTTTTTCCCGGAATTACCCTTCATTAAGTTCAATCCTCTTTTATTTCAAATCTCAGAACATAAGACAATCAAAAATAAAGCTGGCGTTGTGGAACCAAAGGCAAAATGACAAACGTCATCTGTTCTAAGTGGCCAAACACATTGCGGCAGCCCTTTATCAGTTTTTTCGTATTTATGTACATAAATGCAACTAAAGGCATGGCTGAAGGCTGAGCCGTTCTTTATCGGTGATCTTCAACACGACCCTTATGGGGAGGCGTAATACCAAGAAATGATGTCAGAGATCTCACATCGTCTTGGCACTTTAACTGAACGTACAACCAGAAGGTGTCTAAAGTATGACCTTAAGTGTTCTGTGTAAGAGCCTCGTTTACTGTCACGCAGTTGAATTTTGTTCCAATCTGACCAGAGCTTATTCTTCAACATTTTTCAGTCTGACATATTGGCCTCCTAACAATCTACAAACTTTTCTTTATTCTTCCATAAGGGCTAAACTTGTGAAGTGCAAGATTAATAAATATGTTGTCAACAGATTATTCCACTGACATCTTACTGCAGCTCGATTCTGAGGTCTAATGGTTCATGTTATGGCTTAGTTAGGCTATCAGCTGAAAAAAAACTGCTTTGCATACATTCTTGATTGTATTTAGATAACATAAAAAAAAATTTAAAGTTTTTTTTTTTTTTGTGTCCACTTCATAATTATGCCGCACTTGGTCTTGGTTTATTTAAATAGTCCTGAAATGTAAATAATCTCAAGGGGTCATATATTACTTAAACTCCGGAAACATATTTTATAATTCCAACATTCTGAATATCTTTCTGAACTAACTCATCTAACATATGAATGTGAAGCACTTTACATTTTAGAAGAAAGGGCTTTAAAATGATCTTGATTTACTTTTTTAGCTATAAATCTTTGCACAACTTGTAGAATATACTTCTGCACATACTGTAACTAGCAACTCAATGACCTTGGCTATACAGGCATTCATTGTCTCTTACAGGTAACAAGGCTATGAGAAGGAGTGAATGCCATCAGCTTCTTCTTTATCCTGATTCTTTTATTTTAATAAGCTAAAACTACGAGTCAAGGAACTTAACAGATCCAACGTCAGCTTAATAAATTACATTCATCATAAAATATAACATAATACATTTTAAGTGTCCTAAACTACTAAAATGTAATGCGTACTTATTTTAATTATCCACTAATGAAGTGTAAAATGACTCAATGATGAAAAACAAATACAGGATCTCAAAAAGATAAAGTTTGTAAGATATAGAACTAAAAGACGTCTTACAAATTACAAATATACAACCAGTTAGAGAAACTATTCTCTTAACAAAAGTAATAAGTAAGTCTGGTTGCCGTGATGGTTCAACCACACAAATACATTTCACCAAAACAAATATTACTTCTGAAATTCTACCCTACCATAAAGTATTTTAATCTAGTTTTTAAGAATATAGTCTTAAACCTGGTAAAACCTGGATGTTAGGTTCTATGCACGGTACATACCTGTTTCAACATCGATGAGAAATCTATTTAAGGACAGACTAACGCTCTGACATGCCACTGCAACCTACACATGGAAATCTATCTAAAAAAATCAGTAACTTAAGAATTATATTACTGGAAACTTACATCTTCTCAGATGTCATTGCATGTACAAATCAGTAGTACAACTAAATACAGCCTGCACTCTTCCCTGGATTTAGAGATTACTTTTCACGATGTAAGAGGTTAGTTTTGCAAAACTGTGCACGTTCTGGGAAACTAACTAGTAACTTTCATAAAGGTCAAGGATGTTTCCTGAAAAACCCTGGGATGTAGCTAGTAAGTTCAAGGAAAGTCTCCCAAAGTAAACTTTAAGTTTCAGAAAAGTAACCTCTATCTCAACATTCTGCGAAGGTATGGGCGTATTTTGCAGTTCTACCTACAATTTTTTTTTAGGCACTTGTAACAATCAAACTAAACAGGTCTCACAATGTCCACACAAAACATGTATTTTAAATATTAGCATTTGCAATCCCAGCAATCTTTCATGTCTATATTTACTTTTCCGATGGATTAAATGGCATCTTCTTAACATCTGACTTGCAAGTTCAAATTCATATGGTTAAAAGTTTATTATTGGGTATATTATGGTGTCTCTCGACTGAGAATTTGACATCAGTTGGACTATAGAGCATTTCCTCTCAGCACAGAACCTGTCCATGCAATGCAAAGGCACACCAGAAGGTGGAGCACAGATCCAGCTCTCTGGGGATTTCTAAGCATTTTAAAGGGATTTCCATAAACCAGCTCTTATTTTACTCAACATAACATGCGGCTAAAAGTTACAATAAGTGCTTTCCACTGGTTTTGTTAAATATTGATAAATCTGGCACTGTGAAATTTTCATTAAAACTGTAATTAAATCACACATTCAACAAGGTAGAAACAATCTGCGATATATAGGACCAACCTTTCTCCGACCAACTTAAATGTTTTCGATGGTACATATGCAAATACTTAAAAGAGCAACATTCTTAGCATAAGTGAACAAAACAGTTTAAATGGGTGTGTTTCCATTGAGTTTACATGTTTCTGCCGTTTTTTTGACTTTTCGTGTTGAACTTGTTCTGAAATATCTCTTCAACTGAGCAGATTTTACAATGTGTAAAAACAGACGATACTTTTATTCTCTACTTCGACAGAACTAGTAAAGGTGGGAAACGAATCACTCAGAATGAGAAAATAATTTCAACACGGGCCTAAAAACAGTATAAGCAACGTTAACATGCAGGTTGTTGTATTCTGAGTGCGATTTTAGTAGAAGGTTTGTAGAGAAGCTGTTCTGGACCTTTAACAGCTGAAAAGCGGCACTGCCGTCTATTGCCGACGGTTACTTGAGGATGATCTGTTTCAAAAGCAGAAGAAAAGTTTCACAAAACATTTTTTTTTAGCCGTGTACCTCCTCTTAATATTTCCACAAAATAAATGGGACAAGGTTTCTAATATTTAACATAATTCAAATCTAATACAAAACTAACCCGGTAATTTTTAATTTTGCACCAAATACAACTGTACCTAAAACAATAAAAACAATTTCATAGAGCTGGAAGCTTTGAACTGCAACAGGAAATTATTTGTCTTTTTTTTTTTTTTTTTATTGCCAACTTAGACAATAAATAGGGTATTTTGAACCTGACTATTTTAAAAGATTTGACCATCAGCAAATAAACTATACCCGTAGCAACAATTTTATTTTACTTTGTTGTTCCCTTACATATTTATTATTAAAATTAAAATAATTTCCTTTGCAGATGTTTCTGCTGAAGGGTCAAACAAAATATAATATATTTTTTTCCCATAACTTATCTACCTTGAGGAAATAGGTTTTAATAGGTAGATATGTTCTCTGATTTAACCCATAGCAGGCATGCAACTGTGTTCTTTCATTAACATCCCAGTAAGAGTTTCTACTGAATAATGTTGTTTCAGACAGAAATATATATATATATATATATATATATATATATATATATATATATATATATGATTAGCATAATGCCTGCAGGAGCCAGAAAATGTCTCAGCAAAAACTTCAATAACACAATATGCTCACAAACCTTACTTCTTAATCTAAAATGAAGCTTCTATTTAGAGTTGAAAAGACGAAAATGAAAAACGGCACAAACCATGCAACATAAATGAAAACAATACTGGGTTTTGCAGGTTTTAGATATCTTAACAAGTGTTTTCTGTAGTTAGGGAAAGGAATGAAATGCAGCCTAGCAGTTCTGCTGGAGGTCTACAGGTACAGGAAGCTTTATGGCTGTAAAGCAAGCATGGCATCCCAATGCTGATGATTTAAAGATGAAGCACTGATACAGAGCTCAAGGATTTACCACAGAAAGCTTTTAAAAAGGAGCAAACCTGATTGGCTGGTGCTGTTGCTGCGTAGGGGACACTTGTGGCAGGAGTGGCTGCTGCAGAGACAGTAGCAGGCGTAGCACTGTACATCATGGGGACTTTTTCAGGAGGGGAACCATGGAAGCAATGAAAAGGGAGGTGGAGCGTTATGGTAACCATAGCAATGTTTCTCGTTCCCTGGCCAAGCAAATATACAATGACAGTAGCGGCAAAGCCATCATTGGGTTAGACCAGCAGATGGCATGTGATCACACGGCAAAGCAAGACAGCAAGGGAGAACATAAAAGGAGCACAAATAAGAAATCTAATTAGGAAATTTGCTCAGAAACTGACAGATATTAAAAACACTTTTAAATTTAAAACGTTTAAACGTCAGAGGTGCTGATCAAATTTCCTAATTCTTCACAGTGGTACACAGAAATTCAAACAGAATTTGACAAAGTAAGGAAATTTCAGCTTTACCCATTTGAAATAAAAGAGGACATTTAATACCCAACTGTTCGTGATCAGAAAAGCACATAAATGTGCAACAAGCATTAATACTTAGATTTTAAAAAAAAACGTTTTAAGTTTTTGGTTTTCTGATGCTGTGAACAGTTTTTTGCATCACATTACTTCATTATCCGTTAAATGTAAACCTGGTTTGAAGAACATGAGGAGAGAACATACCAATGTTGTTAGCAGGAGTCATGCAGAAAACAGAACCTGTGATTACAAAATGAGAAAAAAAAGTTTAGCATGAGCCACACATTAACATCAGTTTAAACATAGTTTAGTAAACAAACAAGAAAGAATAGATAACACAGTTTAGTTTTGCAGCAAGTATAAACCCAGCATATGTTATGCAGAAAATAAAAGATCAACATATATAATGGGGATCTCCCATCTAAGATGTCCATTTTATTTCAGGTCTCTCTTCTAAAAAAAACACTTTAAAACAACACCTCAGTCTTTCTGCAGCTTAGTTCTGCAGTTTCTCAAACGTAAGGTGTTTCCCTGTAAATTACTTTGCTTTTGACAAGCTCTGAACTCTAATTTGAGAGATAAACTTGGACAGCTGAAGGTCAAAATTACATAAATTATCTGTTGTTACTTTTTATTGTTTGTTTCACAATAAACACGTAGTGCTTTCTAATCTCTATTTGTGAACAGCCCATTTTTTACTGTTTGAATAAACAAAAAGGCACAAAAATTATATTGCCTTCAACTTCTAGTTGCCAAACTGAGCGGTTTCTAATAGTTAACCAACTAGCAACAAAAACTGGGCTGTGACCTCATTTCCAGATGGGTCATCTGAATCCAAACCGAATGCAGCAGCGTTAGTATCCTGAGGTTGTAACAACAAATGCTCGAGTTTACAGATGTTTATTGTTAGTTTAGAAACAACTATAAAGGTCCTTATTCTATTCAAGTTGAAGTAATTTCTTGTTCTTGTAAAAATAAACAAAATCTCTGGTTTTCGACAGCTGATTCTTGAAAACTCATTCTGTTTGGAGCATAGAGCAGTCTAGCCTCTTCCCTGTGTCACTTTAGCTTAGTAGAAAGACAAACTGAGATGCTTGGACAACCTATCAATACAAAATGTAGCGACAATTCTGAATGATTATTTAAAAAGGAGTAAAAAATGGTGCACTCTGAATTAATGTTTATCCTAATAGAATGTTAGAATACAAAATTATCATACTGTGAGAGATATGTTTTGATTTGTTCATCGTATTATTGGCAGAGTATCAACAGGAGAGATAAAAACGATCACATGATTATTCAGGTTCAATTGAAAATGCAGATTTCTGATCACGGGGATCAGAAAAGGTAATTGTAATCCAAGTAAGTTACATCAATCCGGATGGTTAGCAGCAGCAGCAACTTTTGTCGATCAGGCCCTAACAGGCCATTGTCAGGTTCTTCACATTTCAGCCATTTAAAGCCACATGTTTAATCCCTGATTGTTGCCTTTAACTAGAACCACCAAACTACAAGAGTAGACTGCCTAATATTCTGCTGCAAGGGCTAATACAAGACCCATCATGCTCTCATGAAATAAAATAGACTTTGACGACTGATTCAAGCACAATTTCCTTAACAACAACGGAAAATGGTTCTTCAGACCTACAAAAATTTGGTATTATTTTACCATTAAAAGTCCAGATTATGTGGATATGTGCTAAAAACTTTAGGAAACAGAGAAATTCTTAAAACCAATGTAGAACTTCTTCCTTTAGGTCCTTTTTTTTCCCTTTGAAGCTAAATTGCAAGCCCACACTGCCATTTCATATACTTTGTCCAGCCCTGAGCAAACTATAAGGGAAAGATTTACATCACTAGGACTTTTATACACTTCAACAGGGACTGCACATTGGGCCTTCGGGGTAATGAAACATAAACTACTTGAATGATTCCTAACTCTAAAGTATGCTTATTACTTTTCCGGATGGAATAACGGCACCGTTTGATTCTCTGAGTTTGCCATCTGTGGCATCACTCCTCGCATTGCATTAACACGTAGCGTACATGACTGATCCAGAGGAAGAAACGACCAAAATATCAGATCATAAACAGCACTGTGTTAACTCTATGTGTTTCTCAATGATTCTGAATTTTGACCAAGTTATTACAACCACTACTACTACTACTAATAATAATAATAATAATAATAATAATGTGACATCCTGATGTCTTACCATACAGATATCTTCAGTTTGTCACTGTGGCTCATATAAAAACAAATACCTGTAAGTATTTAAGTTTAACATTTATTATAACATAACATATAACGCAGATTTTGTATTAAGTGTCTTTTTTCTCTTTTGGAAATCTGACAGGTCCCTGGAATCTTAACCAATATTTTTGAATATAAAATTATAGTTTAGTCCCCCGTCAATGTCTCTTGCAAAGTTGGTCTTTCATACAAGCATAGGTAACTTATTTTTACCTTTTGGTTTTTTAGGCAGTTTATTTTCATAGCAAAGTAAATCTTAATTTGATCAGAAAGCTACTCTTCATGGGTTATTCTACAGAGTATATTAACAATACAGTATCAAAAGGTAAATGTTTTACTCAGAAGTCTTTTCGAAAGCATAGTAGTAAGTAAACAAAAGTCGTTGTGATTTGTTTTACAATAAAGAAGTTAAGACTAAAAGTTGAATCTTTTTAGAAACCCCTTATTTATTAGACTTTTTTAGGTTTGAAAGAACATATAAAGTGTTTTTGTTTTGGGAAACATTGAAATACAGAAAACCATAAGACCTTCATACCTCACTGTATGGTATTGGGATTCTATGTGACAAACAACAGCAGCACAAAAATAAGAAGTGGGAAAAAAACAATACATGCTTTTCCAAAATAAGATTTAAAAATAAAATGAGCAAGACGCTGCAACAATAAACTGCTTTCAAAAATTCTATCAAATTAGTATGATGTGATTTGATCAATTTCATCAGTTGGCTAATTAAAAAGTGGAGTTAGTATATAATTAAATCTTGTTGGAAAACTAGAGAGCGATATTCAAGCAGAATGTTTAACATGAAGGAGTTCCTAAACAGATTAGGCTAATTTGAAAGCAAGATTATGTTTTAAAACAATTTCCCAAGCTTTAAACAACTCAAAAAGCATTCAGTCATTAAAAAAATGTAAAGGCTACTCTATGATTTATCTGAATAACATATGTCATTACAGGGTTGATGGGAAAAGGTTTGCCATGTAATCTGTTATACTATCATATTTCAAGTACCATGTATTCATGCTCTGAAAGCCAATTATGCCAGATATATTGAGTTTTAAAGCCCTTGATGCCCACACCTTATGTAAATGACATTTTAGTCAGAACCAATCACATCAGCTTTTATCATATTGTGCTGTATTAAACCAAACCTGGCAAGACATGCCGGTCAGTATTTTACAAATGAGCAATCAAAAGGCCAATCATAACTCTTGAGTAGCTGCAGAGATCGTGGGGGTTCTGTAGACAGGAGACCCATTTGCGGTGGCACAAACAAGGTTAGATGATCACTCTATTTGGTGAGGAAGGGACAGCTGGCAAGAGTTTATAGGAAGCTGGATGAAGCTAAATTCAGTACGGGAAACTGGGACGATCTTTATTATCCAGCAGAACAATTACACTAAACATACAGTCAGCCCTACAGTAGAAGGGTTTAGATTGCAGCATATGAGATCCCAGCCAAAGTCCAGTAACTGAATATTGGTGAAAATTGAATACAACTCATGTTAGATGTTACATGTAACACTTTTCATCCACTTCACAATTAAACACTAGTGTGTTGGTTTGTCACATAAAGTCACAGTAAGACACTTTCTTTCAAGTTAACTGATTTGTGAGGCACAGTACGAACGTCTCATTAATGTCTCACCTGTGGGATAAAATGCTGCAGCCTGTTGTAATTGTGAATTAGCCAAAGCCTGCTGGTAGTGCAAGAAACTGGGTGAAAGCAAGGAGTTGGTCCAGCTGCTCTTTTCAAAGGCCTGTCTCTTTGGTAGGTGATGCAGGATGCTGGGTGGAAAGGCCTGGAAAAGTGAGAGAAAGAGACATCAACGCTTACAAATCGTCTTTGCTTGTGTTCAGCTGTGTGCCTGCTGTTAAACTGCTGAAATTATATTATTTATATTCAAAACAATCATAAATTTACTGCTTAATCATAAAATGTAAAACAAATTAGTTTTTTTTAAGCATTTACTTGCACATATAAGATTCTACACAAAAAAGCTGTAAACCACAAATGAATAAAACGACAGTTTTATGACACAACAGCTACATGCAAAGCAAAATGTGAAAAGTACCAGGTCTACAGCTGTCTCGAGGGGTCGCTTCATTGCTTTGGCGGTCGACTGAGTCTTAATAGCAGGCAGCGAGCACATGATGGCAGTGGACCAATGGGTTTCAAGCGCATTAACAGACAGGTAGCAGCAAGAAGGGGTGGAGGACAGCATTGTGGATAGGTGAGAGGAAAGGGGGAAAAAAAAACAAAATAATCTGAATGCAGTATAACACATCAATATTAATGCACAGTAACAAAATATATCATAGGGTGATTAAATGGATTAAAAACATCTGTCAAGATTTGGTTAATAAGTAGGATGTGCAGTTTACCCTCAATATCTGCATTGAGTATTTGATATATTTCATAACATGAGCTCAGATGAGGTTAATATGATCAAAATTATGGAAACATTAGTGGAGCTTTGCACGCATAGCAGTTTTCAGGTAATTATGCCAATCTTATGGGTCTGAGAGAGGGATATAAATGAAAAACACAGCAGGGACTGGAAATGCTCATTGTTAAATGAAAGATGACTTGGTTTTTTTATGAGAGCCAGCCCAAAGAAGTGCCACAAATCAAAAGATGAAACATGCGTACAGCGTCATAAAACACAGACTAGAGCTCCTTTTACTGCAAATCTTTGGTTGGAATAATGGAGACCGTCTGTACATATATAGAACCCACCCCCAAAATAATCTGGTTATGAGAGTAAAAAAAATTATATATGTTGAACAAACATAACCAGAGAAGACAATATACATGGAAATAGCTCGTTCTTTTAAATAAAGGCACTTATTCTGATCATTTAAAAGGGTTCAGGTAAAGTTTATAAAAGATGGCAATAGACCAAAAGGTCAGCTTTTAAATGTATCTTAATGTTTCTTTAATAAATCATGTTCTGGTTATGAAAAAGTAGTATAGTGATCTTCAGTTTAACGAGAAATGATTAAAAAAGACACGAGCACAGGTTGACCTAATGAAATGGTAACCAGGTACGCAATTTGCAACATTGCAAATCCTAAGCATACAAAAAAAAAAAAAAACTTTTTATAAAACCTTAAAATCTTTTCTCTTCCACTTCAGAAGTTTGTGCTACTCCTGGTTAGTTTATCATATACATATTCATATACATACCGGGCCTGTTTGATGGCATACTGAAAGATGTTCAAACTAATGAGTAGTATAACGGCCAGGTTTTATGACCACGCGTATCGGGAGACTCCAACATCAGCTACAAAGAGCTTTTCAATTCAGATTTCTCCGCATAAACCACCGCTGGGCGAGACACAAAGTCTATGCTAGGTCTATGATAAAGTTAAGGTACTTAGGAGTCTGACTTACCATGGCTGCACCGGTGGCGTGGACTGCCACTCCTGTCTGACTGGTTTGCTGTTGACTGGATTTGATTTTGGCCTGCAAATGTGCAGGCGGGTGAAAATACTTGCACTTCTCCCGGGAGCAGCGGCTCTTGACGTAGTCCATGCAAACAGTGACTGTGTTATCGGTGGTGTCAATCATGGGACTGTCGGTGGGATGAGCAAAACGGCAGTCCGTCTCCCCTCTTGAGCAGTTGCCCCGCTGAAACTCTCGGCACACCTGAAAGCAGTCATTAAGATGGCCTCAGGAGTATTCAGGTGTTTTTACATCAAATCACACCACATGGAGCTTTAACCTCTTAGCGTTTTTATGTCCCCTATAATGCAGCACGTTACGTAATTCCACAGGATATTTGCAAGATTTTGGGGGTTTAATACCTCTAATTTGTCTGCACGAGCCAGCTTCTGTGACGGAGAAGAAGAAGATGAGGAAGAAGAGGAGGAGGAACACTGGACCGTGACAGCTGAGCTGCCAGGGACAAGGACCTGGGTGCTGGAGAGCATGTCTGAAGGGATCAGACTCATTCCATGGTTCAAAGAGGAGATGAATGACCCATAACCAAGACTGGTATTAGAGCCAAGTCCCTGTGGAGCAGAAGATGTTGACAACAAGGGATGGAATTACATTTTAGTCATGAAAGTAAGATAAGTTGTTGCTGAGTCATTTAAAGGATCTCACCACAGGCTGCAGACTTGGTCCAGGGATCATCAGCTGCATCTGCTGAGCAAACACAGCAGCCGCTGTCTTCTGCTGGATGAGGTTGTTGCGTCCGTTTATTTCTAACTGGGTTTTCAGGTGAGAAGGAGGATGGAGATACTTGCAGTTTTCTCTTGAGCATCTGCCCTGCAGAGGGGAGAAAAAAAAAAAAAAAAAGTAAAAGAAAACCCAAAAAACCCAGAGGCATTGAAGTTTTAAGCTTATCGTTTAAAACAGACTCATAAAAAATGAACATAGACTTTAAAACATGGCATGCACCACGGTCATAGACCTAGTAACTATTTTGAGCAACATAAACGAAGCAGATGAAAGGATATTTTGTTATAATTTTACTTACATAAATTATTTTCTATGCTACAATTTCAGGAGGATTTTTGATTCTCTTTCATATCGCAACTTTCCACTTACATGCTGTACCAATATAAATACTTTTTGAACAACTGTTTGTTTTTCATATCCTAGCTTAATCATCATGACTCTCCTATATTTACTCCACATGTTTGCTCCTTTCAGAGATACGACCAATTAATTTAAGTGTCATTGTCATTACACCACAACAGTGCTGTACAGTATAATAAAACACAACCCTGTATTGATAAAATGAGAATAAAGTTGAATTAACCTAAATTTATACTCTGCAAACCTAATGTTGCAAGTATTAGGAAGTCTTTGGTCACAGAACATTAACATAGAACCTAACGAAACTATATAAACAGAAAGTCTTTCTATACATTTTTCACATTCATAATTGTTTTTCCAAACTCAGCCTTTCAGTCCATTTATATATTTATGGATGGATGGACGCCGTTGCATCAATGCACCATCAGCTGCTGTCTTGTTTTCCAGTACCATGTTTAAACTAGAGTGAGCTAATTTATCTGTGTTGTTATTTTTATAGACATTTCAAATGCTGAAAAACATTTTTACCTTTACGTTTTTAGGATTGTTTTTCAGCAGCTGTTTAAGAAATCTCCCTACCCAGAAATGCAAAAACCATCAAAGACACAGGATGGGTTCACGCATCATCAAATCTGACAAGTCATGAGATACCAATGAGTCAAAAACCAAAGCCGGTGCACATTCCTCTTTAACAGCAAGGCGGTTCTGTTAGGACACATTTGTGCAGCATCGGTGATAATTGCCTGGAATTTAACAAACTATATGGTGATAGCTCAGCTCAGCACAGGAAAGAAAAAAACAACAAATGAATGTGATAACAATTTTCTGGGTATCGACAGATGTTCAGTAGCGGTGATTTCAATTATTTATCTTCCACCAAAACCATGTTTAAAAGTTTAAATGTAGTAACTAGAAATAATCTTCATAATTTAATAATACACTGCTCACTTGGTTGGTGCAGATACAAGCTCTATAGTTCCCTAAATAAAGTAAATCAGTATGGGTCAATGGTTCATAGCTCTAGTTTAAAAGTAGGCTCATGTATTTAATGTTGGATTTTAGGCATATTATTAGCAGCCAAAACACCTTGTTGCCTAGAATAACCTTAGATGGTGCCTGTTTAGTATAAGCACGACGTGTGTAAATATGGGACACTGATTTGGTAAAGAATCCATGTGTAAAACATCTATTTACAGTTATTAATGGTAGTTTGATGTATGGACTTAAAGTACAGGTAAAAGTGGGGTTATATAGCATGCAGTACTGGACAACATCCAAATTGAGGGGTTGATTAGAAATAATTATTTTCTTTAAATGTCAAATATTTGATCGGTGCAGTAATTTAAACAAAATTACAACCCATATTTATTTATTAGTAAGTAACCCTGATTAAAAGTTTAAAAAAATGAAATAAATATTTTAATGAGAATAATTAAATTTTCCTGCAGTGCTCTAACAGTAAACTTTGAATATCCTTTACTTTGCAATATTTAGATCCTTTCCCAGCCTTGTTTCTTTCTGTTTTATACTTTGTGAATATTGCTCTGGTTGTATGATATTTGATGATATTTCTAAGATTAAACGAGTTGTTCTCTTTCATCAATTCGATCATTAATGAATCCTGCTTTCCTCAAATGGCAAGTTCTCTTGCCTTTCCCATATTAAATAATGAGACAGGAATTGGCCTCAATGTATTATTTCTACCCAATGGGGACAGAAAGTCAAAGGTTACATATTAAACATTTCTAGATGCTTTTATCACCTTAAATATATTAACTATAAAAGAATAAAACATTAAGTGGAATGTATATCAGAGCACCACTGTGATTCTTGTCAGCCTCTTTAGCACATATTTAGCATATTTTGCTGAAGTGAACCAAAACAAGACAGATTGCTGGAGTCCAGCTTTAAATAGTTTTATCAGACATATCAACACTTTAACCACAACCACAAACCTTTAAGTTAAATAGTATTTCACTTTATAAAATAGGCTTTCAACTAGAAACAAAAATGAGAAAAATATATAATATTTTTTTTAAATTGTGCATTAAAACCTAGTATACTGTTAAAATAAATATTAAAACAGTTTGAAGTCAAAACAAATTGGTTGAAAGTTTAGCGTTTGTTATAGATCAGATTACTTTCAATTAATGTATTAATTAGCATAAAGTGCAATATTAGGCAAATATAAAATATAAACGAGTAAATGTTCACCATTATATCTTCATTTCATTTCAAAGCAACACTAAATAACTTTCAGTTTTGGTCAATTTTGGCACCACTGTGGGCAAAATCTGTAGAGTTTTGCCTGAAGGAAGACTGTGCTTCCCATGAGCACCACTGCTTAGCGTTGTAAAATCCTGATCTCGCGGTCACCTGCAGCTGGATAGATGTACATTTCTGTTTCCAGTGGCTGTGTGGAAACAGAATAGCGCGTGAATAGCATTGAGGTCATTATTCTAAATGGGGCAAAACAATGTCATATGATGGTGTTGAAATTAAGAAACAGGGGAAGTGACGTATACCGTAAAGCAGTCAGCAGCTTTTTTATGCCGTAAAGCAGTCAGCACATGTCTAGCTGTTTTGTGGGGCAAAACAGTTCGAACAATACGGACCCCGTCAGGCCATGACAGAGGTGTCCTTCAACAAACTGTAAGTTGATGTATAATGACAAAAGTTATGAAAATATTTTATAAAGGTTGAATAGATACTTAGTGTTGCTTTAATACAATAAACTATAATTCTGAAAACATTTTTCAGTCAAATGGCTTTAATATTGCAGAGTTTTTCTTTACATACTGTAATAAAGAATCAATCCTACTGTATATCTTACCTTCAGTGAGTCAAAGCAGGCAATGACTCTCCCGTTCTCGACCTGGCAGCTCTTGGATGGATGTGCAAATTTGCATTCTTCATCACTGCGTGAACAGTTTCCTCGCTGAAACTGGCGACAGACTTCCAACGTCAGCCATTTGGTGTCTCTGACTGAGGACATATTTAGTGCCATGTCCGAGAGGTTTTCACCACAAGGGAGAATTTACAAGTTAACCTCACGGTTTAAATGAAATGATGCATCAAAAGTTGCCCCCCTCTTTTTTTGTTGTTGTGGGGTTTTTTTTTTTACAAGAAGTCAGGTCCAGAAGTTATTTCAGGGAGACATTCCTGGGTCATTTTTTTTTGTTTTGCTTTTTGTTTGTTTCTTTCTATATGGCTAAAGTTCAGCAGCGCTCTGGGTGCTGAATGTGTGCAAACTGGCAGAAAAAGGTTTGCGGTCGAGGTATTTATGTGATGTTCTGGGATGTTTTTCTTTAAAAACAGAGCATAGGACAGTTATGACTGTAAAGCAGCTTCAGGCTGTGGTTTTTCTTCTCAAAGGGACTTCTACTGCCGCCCTGTAAGGGAAAAGAAAGAGAAATGAAACTAAATACGTTCCATCTGAATATGTTTTAAGTTTAGTTTAGAACAGAAAAGTGATTGTTTTAGAAATGTTTAAAACTCTGGACAAATTTCACAAGTTTATAATTTGTTTTTTTTGTTTCTTGTACTTCAAAGCAAGCTTAGATTATTCTTATTGTTGTTTCACAATGAAGAAGTCAAACTATACTTTTTTTTCAATGTTTGTGACGCCTAATATAGCTTTAAACAAATAAAGGAAACAACTTACCAGTTGCTCAATGAACAATAGATACTAAGAGCTAGTCATGAGGCAAAATACACAATGAACAATACACATAACGCTGTGACAACATTCAGATTTCTCCTATTTATGATTTATTTTTTGTGCACTGAAATGCTTCAGATAATTAAAAAAGTCGTGATATCAGATAATCCTTACCGTAGTAAAGGAACAAAACAAAAAAAAGCTCATGATCAAAGAAAAGCCAGTGGTATTTTGCTGCTGTGGGACAATCTGCTCAGTAGGGATGTGTGGTATGAATAAAATGGATAAAAAGCTGTATTGCGAATTTTGTTACCATATAGCAACCAACTATAAAGTAATAATAACACAAATTCTGCTCTTTAAAAAACATACCAATAGTCTTCTTTATGACCACAACTTACATAAAGAAGTTTATTTTCTATCACTAAACTGCATAAAAGTATATCTTTTTAATTCATTATTGCTCTAATGGAACAGTGTGTGTGTGTGTGTGTGTGTGTGTGTGTGTGTGTGTGTGTCGGGGGGG
>JAVLVB010001001.1:5147123-5162404 GCA_032876305.1 Orestias chungarensis
TTGCTTACAGCTTAATCAATTTTCCCATTTCTCACCAAACTTGTAAAAGTAAGACCAAAGCGACATGTTTCACATAAAGCACAGCAGATTTCTTTAAGCAACAATTGCCCAGCCACAGTAGCTTGTTGCGTGATGTGAAACCCCCCACAAAAAAGCCTCAGCTGTGTATCTGGTGGACAATACAGAAGAATCAATTAATTAATATCAGTATGTGGATGTTTTCCGAGCTCCGATCTGCAGTTCGGGGAACATTTGTACAAAACGTGTGGAAGTAAATACGCTGCTTTTCCAGATGTGTTGGTAACATTACATGAACATCTGGTGAGAAAAACCTACTCTAAACACACCACTGCGAACTCGGATAAACGTTAGTGAAGCAGGAAGAGAAACAGAAACCAGAGTCAAACCTGCAGAGTCAATCTACGGATAAAGAGGTGGAATAATCCTGGCAGTCGTTTCACTCAGGAGTGAAATGTGGTTCTTACCCCTAAGAACAAAAAAAGGCCTTGCTAAGACTGACCTCGGATGTTCTTCCTGCTTCTCTTCAGCAGCCGCCCCGCGTAACACCAAAGCATACAGCAGCAAATTCCTTTAGGCGCAAGTCAGGAAATGGGGCAAAGAGAGGCTGCCTCTCTCACTTCATGCAGGTCTAAACTACTTTCTGAAGCTCACAATGAAAAGCTAGGTGAACATGTTGAGCTGCTTAGTTGTTAGAATTATGAGTATAAAGCACTCTTACCTTTCTGCTTTCTGTCCCACCGATTTACAAACCAAAAACTGGATTTGTTCGTTTTTTTTCCTGGCAGTCAAAACAAACTGTCTGCCAGGCTCTGACTAAAACATTTCCAGCCGCCCCCTTCCTGTCTGTGTGTTGGCCTCTGGAAAAACCCTCCCACTCTGAAACCTTCCAATAGAAAAGAGGTACCGTAGCAGAGCCACAACTGAAAAACTTCCTGCTGATGCATCTACTTTAGTTTGACCGCTGGAGTTCAGGATTTACTCATTAGAAGCACAAAAAAAGCATGACTTACAACTTTATGTAAAGTCAACCCTTAAAAAAGTTTTTTATTTAAGCTTCAACTTTATTAAGTGTATTTTCACAATAAATAATATAAAACAGTGTTGCTTCCTTATGCAGGTTTGCAACCTCAGAGCTCTCTTCTTTCAAATTTCAGCACAAATGGCAACAAAAATTAAATGGTGTGCTTTATATTCTACAAATACGATGAAAGTTAAAACAAAAAGGAACATTTTTAAACTCAAGACTAAAGAATTACTAATAACTGCTCTATACCTTTTTTCTTTCTACATCAATCAGGAAATGCAGGATTTACACAAATATCAGATTTTTCCACATTCACACTAAATCTTGCAATCACAATAGTCTAAAAGTTTTTGGGGAAAAAATTAATTAAAATTCAAAAGGGATTTATTAATTTTTTTTAGTTTGTGTTTGATTTTTTTTTTCAGGGGTAAAAAAAAAAAGAGTAAAAGCATAAAACATTTTCACATAAGCTTTAAAATGCAAACCAAACCACATTTATGCCTCAAATTGGTTGTACTAGTGTTGAACTTAAACTACTTTCTTAACATACAATAAACGTTGAGTGTTGCATTAGATTTTTTGTTTATTCTGAGACCACAAAACTATTCAAACACTATGTTTACATCTAGGGCAGAAACTCCAGTACGATTGTTACTTTCTCAAATGTTTTAATTAAAACAGTTTAAATAAAACTATAAGAATTCATCTATTGCTGTCTTTCCTATCCACTTTTGTTCATAGTGAGAGGACCACTCATGTTTATTCATTATTTATCACCAACTGTTTGCTAATTACATCTGTTGATTTTACCTTTAAGGGTTATTTTGAAAATAATTCATGCAAAATCCCCTTTTTTGTTTAATGCCACAATGTTCTCAGTTATTGTGTAATAAGGAAAATGAGAGAAACTTCATGTCATGTATATGAAGTTATTAGTACCTGTTCTTAAAAACCAAAACATAGAAACTTAAGAAGAAAATGTGTTTGTTTTTTTAATACATTGCTAAAAAAAAAAGTCAGCTATTTACATGTTCAGTCTATATTGGGAAACATAAATCTTTAATACTATTTTTTAACTAATATGCACAAAGTCTGTATAATTTGTAATCTAGTATTCATTTATTTGTACCTTAAGTGGAAAAAGTTCTCAAACAGAAGCATTTTAATATAAATATGTTTTTAAAACACCACTAAAACAACTACTACTTTTACTGATAAAATAAATAACTAAAAGCACAGTTGGTACTGTAGCCCCACACCCTCACAAGGGTGACCCCACAAGACTAGGCAGGTTGGAAAATGAATGGATAAATATAACAATAATAATAGTAATAGTGATAATAATAATAATAATAACAGACTGATTAGGAAAAAACAAACAGTAAGGAACGAAGAGGAGGTGTGAATTGCAACATATGCCTGTATACTGAATATTCATTTATCTTGTAGGCTATAAATCATTTTTGTAATGCATTTGTTTGTGCTATATTTCATGTCTCGAAAACCAAGCTTCTATGATTGAGTTGGGTTGGTGATCTGCGACCAGCATTGGTGGAACTTTATACCAGATTTAAAGAAAAAAACACTGATTTGCATTTTTGTTCCCTTAGCTAAAATACGCGCTTTTTCAAATATACTTCCCAGGCAACCTCTATGCAGCCTTGCCACTGTAAAAACACTACAGACAACACAGAAGAGTCATATTTATTAGCTTGTGTTAGCGCTAATGACAGGATCTGCTTACCTCATCGCTGGGAAACCGTGGAGGAAAAAGCGACGAAACGGCGACCGGAACAAGCAGGAAACAAGATGTCAAGTGTTCCTAATATGTCTGTCCGACAGCCCGTCTAATTCCTGTCCCGGGACCGAGAATTAAAATCTCACCCGACCTAATTTCTTCCCCACTTTGTAGCGCTGCAAAGATTTAAGCAACAAGCTTCTGACAGCTTACTGTACGACCGTCATTTTAATGTAATGACGCAGGTTTCCGGGGTGAGCCGAACAGCAAACACTCAACAAAGACCTAAATATACGTCATTTCAAACCTACTAGAATTAACTAGCGTTTACAGATAAATGTTTTACATGTGTAATTTAAATATTTTGGATACTTTAACTCGAGTTTAAGCAAGTAATTATACGAGGTAGTTGTGCTAGCACCCCTGTTAGCCACTGCAGCATGGTACAATCCACAAGAAGGCCAGCAGGCTAGAAGGGCAAGGTTTTACTTGTTACCAAGGAAACAGCAGCAAAACCATGCGAGCTGTTTAGATTAGTTTATATAAACACGTTTACATCCACACACATAAGCAATGTATTAAATAAATATGATGTTGTTTGATTTAGGAAACACAAAAATTGCAATTTTACCAACTTATTACATTTATGGCCAAAACAAATACAAGTGTCCCTATTTTAATATAAATAACAATAATAATAATAATGATAATAATACAATAAACAATATATAGATAGTTGACTTCTCTATTATAGTTTATGGTAAAATCTTTTTAGGTATGCAGCTGCAGTCGGGAACTGATAAATCAGCAGCAGGATGCACCACTGACGCTCAAGGTCAAATAACATGGACGCTAACCCAGATAGGATCCTGCCTATCTAGATTGTGTGGAAAAACACAGAGAAGAAATCAATATGTCTTGTTGAAAATTAGCTTAAATTACCTCAAATATTTGTTCCTGTTATGTATGTTAATTACAAAAATTTTCAATCAATTATTTTTTATCTCAGATGGCTAGAAAATGGATCAGATTTAAAGTAGGAAAATCTGAAGAAGACTGGCTGATAAGTAATTATCATAATTTATAAGCACTAACACTTTGTATAACATACACAACAGTTCCTGCGAAATAATTAATACTTTGTCAACCTTTACATATTTAGTTTCATTGGTGTATTTTGCAGGGATCTTATATGGCAAGAGCCAAAAGTGGAACTTCTTGTTCCTCGGTTGTAAATCTCTGCAGTTCCTCCAAAGTTACCATGCTAATCATCTGATGAATGTTCTCCTTGCCTTGCTTGTCAATTTCTGACATTTTGCATTTCAGGTATCCTATTTTAATTTTATATGCTGAATTAGAGTGTGACATTTAATATTTGGTTTTATTGTTTTATGACCTAACCTTGCCTTACATTTCTGCACAACTTTATACACCAGCTTTCAAGTGAGCTTCTTAGCCTCGATTACTTTGTTTGTTCTAAAATATTCTCTAACAAATCTCGTAGGCTTTTAGAGAATAGCTGGATTTGTCATAAGATTAAACTACACAAATTACTCTTTTGCAAAGGGCTAATGATTAAACTGGATTGTAGTTTCAGATATCGGAATAAAGGCAACTAAAACGTTAAATGCACAGAAATCTCTTTGAGTTTCATTAGGGAAAAACTAGTGACAGTTCCACTACATAATTAAACTCTTCTATGTAACTAAAACTTTGCTTACAATGTTTTGAGGTCCCTTGAGGTCATTTGCTGTTAAACCTCAGCAACGTGATTTTTACTGACTTTCTAGTAAAACAAAATCAATATTTTTTTCCCATTTCTTTACAGATATCATCCTAAATTATCCATTACCCTAAATTACCGTGTTTTCCAATGTAAAGTTTGACTTCACATAGTTTAAATTACACCACTTGTCATAAACTTAAAGAGTCACCACTATTTTCTTCTTCTATTGCTTTTTTTCAGCCCTCTCGAGGCCACAGACGAGCTTTATTTGATCTGTCACAGTGACAGATCTCAAACTGGAAACGTGGCACTGAGTGCCACAAAGAAAGGTCACCATATGGTCCCTTTGAGGAAAATGTCGCTGTCAAAGTGAATCAGATATAAAAACAAAGAAAAAGCACCAGCCTAGGCTTTCATTCATCTGACCTTAACACTGATAGTTGGAAATGTTTTCCCCATTTGGTCTTTCCTTGGGTTTTTTAGCTCGTAGCTGTCTAGCTTGAAATAAAATGATCTAAATTAAGAATATTAATACATTTAACATGTTAAACTTTCACTTGGTGTTTGGGTCCACTTTTATGTTTTAGATAACTGATAAAACTGTTACTTAAAGGGTTTAGGCTGCTGTTTAGAACACAATTTTCCCATTTGTACATATGTAACAATTTATTTATTCTACTCAAGCTGTGATAACATCTACATGAAAACATAAATCCTAATGCTTTACAACTAAAAATAAAACCAAATGAACTGACCACTATCACTTGGTGTAAAGTTAGTTCCTTTTGCCAGAGTACAAATCTCTTAGAAAGTCATTTAAACCTAAACTCAGTGTTTGAAGCGTACCTTTAATTGTGCTATTCTTTTTTTTATAGTTGTTGAAATACTGCATTTTTCAAACATATAAGCTTTAATGTAAGATTTTAATTATCTTTGTTAAAATACACAGAATAATGGAAGATTAATAGCCCTTACAAGGGTTGACCACACGGTGGCAGTCATATCCTAACCATGATTTCTTGATTTCATTGTTCACAGGATCTGTTATCATGAGGATTCGGAATAGAAAGTCGAAAACATAGTAATATTGAATGATATTAATATGTAGCACAATTAAATCAGCGATAAGAGTAATCTATACTGTGTTTGCATAATAAAACATTGATGGACTTGGGTTACTGTTTGATTTTGGTACAGTTAAACAGTGGCAGTAGTTCCACCAATCCAGGGAGAAACAATATGGACTCCAGGTAGATGTAGAAAAAACAAACACATTTTCTGAATTATTGAAATTCATCCGTGTATTTTTAAAGATAAAATATTTATAATTTCTCTGTATTCAGAAAAAAATTGGAATTCAGCTGTATTTTTGGGGAAAACATGATAAAACACAAGAATCAAAAAAAAGAAAAAGAAAATACTATCAGAACCAATAGCTTTGCAAAATATTTTAGGTCATTATAAATAAGGTTAAACCTTGATTTTGCCTGATACCTTGATACCAACTGGATGTTAAAGACTTGACGCAGTCAAGCAGCAGAGATCCTGAGCTGGCTTTAACATTTTACCTGAAGGAAAGCAGAAAGCTAAGCATGTTATAGACTACAGCGGGAGATATAATTGCATGTTGGATTTAGAGCTGGACTTCTTATAGACTGATCTAACAGATGAGTGTTGTTGGATCTTAACTATAACATTGTACCTCTGGCACTATGTTTCGTGTCAACGACCTGCTGGAAACACATCCTCCACTGATGTTGGAAGTTTTTTTTCTATTTTTCTTTCTTGCTTTTTCTTGTAAGACCCGCTTCAGTTTCACGTTGATAAAAAACATTCCCACTGTAATAATGCCAAACAAGCCGTTTGCATGGATTTAAAATTCTTATTTTTTGATCTCCTTGGATTTTACCTATAGGAAGAGGTCACTGAATACAAGTGTACTTCACAATACTTTTACATGTGAAACCTTTTTTTCTTGTTTTTTTCAAGCTTTTGTTTCACTTTCACTTTAGAATTATATACGGATTTGTCTACTAGTACATGTATCACATAAAATATTAGTATAAAACTAAAAGTTAGTGGTAATGATGTAACAAAATGTATGTTGAAGAAGTTTGCATTTCAAACACACCTTAATAACATGGTTATTTGGTGCACGCTGTTCCTCCAGGGTAACCAAAAAGGCCTTGTTTGTTTGCTTGTTTTCTGACAGGATAATTAGGTAGAATAAATGCGCAGAAATGCTTTCTTTTTCTTTTCATGGCAAGGCTTTATTATGTACAGATAAAACACAGAGAATGCTCCTTTGAGATGTAACCAATTACAGTCAGACAAAGCCATTTCTCTGCAGAAGTTAAAATCCTTTTAATCAAACAGATAAATCAGGCCATCAGGAGAGGCAGCACAAGTTCATTAAACACTCCCTACAGACTGGCGTGTCTCACATCCACTGCTGTTTATCACATTATTTACATAATTGTGTGACTTAAATTTCTCTCACTGAAGGCAATCTTTCAAAGTATTGTTTGTAAAAAGCCACAGAGGTCACATACTTTACATTTAAATTCAAAATCATGCTGTGGTTTTCTTATGGAATCTGCAAACTTAAAATCCATCTTGGAATAACACCAAATGTTCAAGAAAAAATTATTTGTTTTTGTTTTTATTTTGTATTTCCCATAAACACACTGATATACATATGCACTGTGTGTTAGAGCATTAGAAGAGGCCCTGATATAGATTTGTCTCGTATCAGCAATTGATTGCCTGTGAGGAAAATAATCCCAGACTAACAAAGTGTCATTCTGACTGGCTGCTTGAGAAAAATATCCTTCAGGCCGTATGCCAGAGAGCTTGCATGCCATTTTGGCAGGAAGTACGCCAAGAGCCCGGAAAACTGCCAGACAAACAAAAACAGAGCACAGTTCATTTCTTTAACAGTGGCATCTTTGCGTTTTATAAACTGGTCTGGATTAATCCTTGTTTAGCCTTAATAATAGTCATTCAAATTTTTCATCATGACCATGGCTGCATTTCCCCTTTATGTTTAAACTCTATACCTAGGTTTTTTTTTATGTTCCATTTTGTTTCTATTTTCCTGTGAATGTCCTATGAAATGATCTGTAAGTTGAAAACAATGCCAACATGCAGTGGTCTGGTCATCCAAGCAAGTCCACCCTGAGAGTAGACTGCAAGATGCTGAAAACGTGTTAAAATGTCACCACAGGACCCACTGATGGCTCTGGCTATTGTTTATATGAAAGTGCATGCCTGTACAGTAGAAAAGAGACTCGACAAATGTTAAATTTTGAAGGGATCAGAGCAGTGAGTCAATATTTTGTCGAACAAAAAACATGAAGATCAGCTTGAGGTTTGTCAGAGGAAATGTAGACAAAGTGTTTTTTTGGGGGGTTTTTTTTGGACAGGTGCTTAACATAAAGCTGACAGTGTTTGGGAAGGATTTCTGCAATAGTTTCTGGTCTGTTCACTAAAATAGAGTCTACCATGAGGCAGGGAGGCACGAAAAAGCTTAAGCATTCGAGAAACCACTCAAAAAAACTCACAGCAGAATGTGGGAAGTTGGTCAAACCTTCCTAAGAATTATTTCTGAGACTAGTAGAGTTCTAACATAAAGTTATTTCTTTAAAAAAGGAGCATCCGCTAATGTAATAAGTATTGATTTACATAGAAACAGATCTTAGCAAGTTTATTGTATTAGTTAAACAATGCCTGCAAATTATAAACAAGTAAAGCTCACATACAATTATATAACACTGGGGGGAAGATTCCTGAGAGGTAGACTGCTAATTAAAATATACCAGTTTAGAAACTGTACATTGAAACCATTCTGGGATTTTATCACATCCAATGCGCTGTTACTCCTTTTATTTATCTTCAATCTCTTTTCCACATCAATGCATAAGGGCAAAGAGTCACCCTAAACTACTACTTAACTCCCCTGCTAGTCTACCACTAGATGGCATCAAATCCTGAGCAATTAAAGTTTTAAAGTAATAATTTTACCTTAAAAACAAAATTTTTCTGTTTTCCTGGAAAAAGTAGTTCTTAATGCTCCAAAAAAACTGTAAATGTAAAATAGAAAGAAGATGCATGTGTTTTTCTTTTGTTGGAGTTTTGTAAGCATTGTTTCTCAAACTATCGTAAATCAAGAATTTCTGAATGAACAGTTTAGAAAACAAGTAACCAAGTTGATAGACTGGGAGAAACTCAGAAAGCATTCTCAACTATCCAATATTCATGAAGTAATGTTCTGCTGCCACATAGGAAATGAGATGATTTCTTTATTATGCACAGAACAGTCCTATCATGTGTTAAACACACTTGAGTGAGCGTTTAACACGTGCAACACACTTCCTCCTCTTTCTGTGCTGTACAGATGTAAGTGCTTCCATACCAGCAGGTGCATAAACACACACGTCTTCCCATTAGCTGACTAAATGTTCATTCAGCACATTCTCTACAACAGCCCGATGGATCATTCAGACAAGATGGAGCGAAACACATGAGGTATTTCATGAGAAAATACAATCAGAAAAAAGAAACACAATAAATTGCATTAACTTTATAGCAGCAGTATCTGTGCTGACATTTAGCTTACAATTAATTTGATATGCCAGCCCTGTGAGTGAGTGAGTGAGTCTGAGATAAGACACATACAAGCACAAGGGCCACTAATGCCTTTTAAAAAGCACATAAACACAACCTTGGAGATTCCGGAAACTACCGGGCTAAGAGAAGTGAAAGAAGTGTTTTATTTTCTTCAACCATCTTCTCTCAGGCTTTGTCTTTGAGTTCTTGCTCTCTGCTGCCATTGGAGCGCTCGCAGTGCCCACAGCGCAGACGCCATCAGCTCTACAAATATGTAGGAAGCAGCCAGTGTGACAGGGGGGTGGGTTCATGACAACTGAATAATGATCATCTCATTCCCAGTCAGGCCACATAACACCAACATTTACCCACCTCATCAGATTCATTGTTTTATAGTATATCTATCAACTCTGCCAGAAAGAACCAGCTTACTTTGTTTTGCACCTTTGAATTGTACATTGCTTGACATAAGTTACAAATACTACGGATTTGTTCTGTGCATTTTTTTAGATGTTCTCATTAAAAGTGTTCATAATAGTTTTGTTTTAAAATTCAAAGCACTCATTTGAAATCGAAATAGATTTCCCTCTTGGTGGTGAGAATCAGGTTGGTAGAAATTTAATTTTGGTTTGATTTTCTTTTGTCCATTTTTCTTGACAGCCAAACGTGTATATAGGCTACTTTGACTGTTTTTGTCTGTTAATATAAAAAAATCCTGTAAAATTTATTTATTTATTTCAAATTAATTAGATGAACCGGTAGATAAATGGTAATGTAGATGTTCAAGTATTATTTGATAGAATAAAATGTTATTAATGCATTCTCTTACTGTATAGTTGTGGCCTATCTACTGTAGCCAATGATCTGATTTATATTTCAGTGAAATTCTATTTGCTTCATTAGGATTTTTATTTCACATAATACATGATGTCAATCATGGAATAACGTAGCAAATAAGAATAATTTTCAAAAATACGTTTTAATTTAGCATGAATCAAAAAACTGACCAAACCAGAATTAAGTTTAGGGTACAATACGTTTTCCAAATAAAGCCAAAGTCAGTTTGAACGGCATCTTTCTTCATTATATTGTTGTCTCAAAACTGAATTTATGCAGATTGGTTTTGTCAACTTGTTTTACAATCTGACACAAGTAGCAAAAACAGAAGAAACAAGTTTTGGTGTAGGGTATATCAGAATGAAACAAAAATCTCAATTTTATAATTTTTCTTTGTCATTGTTTTTTTGCATTTATTATTTCAAATGTGAAAAGAAAATGTAACCCATTTTCTATTATTGGATTCTGCATAAACATCAAATTACAAAACCATGCTTGGACTAGACAGAAGTTATTCTGTTCCCAAGACGCCACCTGCATTTAAAAATAAGTTTTAATCGAAAAAACTGGCATCAAACACATCTTTCAAATATATATTTTCTTCCACTTGAGTACATGCAAAAAACGAAATAATCTATAAGTCATAATTACATATTAATTGCCGCTAATTATTTAATTTAGAAACCTAAAACAACTCAATCCTCTTCAGACTCAAAACAGTATTTATTTTTGTTTCAGTTATTTAATTTACCTTTTTTTTGCAAGAAGATTAAAGGGGAATATTTAGAGTAAAACAGCTTGGGTTAGGAATTAGAAATAAACTGTTTACTTTTCATTCACGACAAAAAGATATAACGAAGGAATAACAGATTCAGAAAATCTAAATCTAAAGGATCCTGCACTGAAATACTGGTGGTCATAATTTTATTCAAGAAAGACAACAGCATTGATTATTAAGGAATCAGATATGGAGCTTTTCACTGTATAAAATGTATATCCTGAACCTCATAGTGTGTTTGTGTGACATGCACCCATCTGTTTTTCACACAAAACTTGCAAATCAAGTATTTCTATTAGGGATGTCTTAATCAGGACTTTTATTTTCTCTATATTATCAGCCTAAGAATCTGAGAATAGGCATATACCTGATAAAAAATCTGATAGGGGCACCTACTTTAGACTGATGCCTCTTTAAAGTTTTTCTGCATTTAAACAAAAATCATTGCCATCACTCTCTCCAACTGCAATTTTTCCACACATGTAACGGTTTATTTTATTATTTTATTATAATGATAAAAACAACAGAATGTCTAATTGCATTTAATGTCTAATTTTACTTCTGATTCCTATCTGATTAAGTAGGCTATGTTTAAAAAATACCAAAATAGTTAAGTTATATTCTATTTGATATCATGTACTGATGTCATAAAACAACATTTACTTACAGTAAACTGGTAAACAATGAAAATCCCCTTATGGTGCCTTGTCAAAATATTTGTACAATCTATTTTGTATTCTGAACAATACAACCAAATCTACGCAAATTCAAAATAGTAAAGCACAGAGCAGTTTATTTCATCTTCATTTACAGTGTACATTAACACTGGGATTTTATGTCAATTTACTCCCTCACCAATCATACTTTGGACTGTGCAGATGACTAGTTTATAACAAAAAAAAAACCCAAAAAACTTTTGTTTCTGAGGATATAACTGAATGGACACAGATACAATATTTATAAAACTCATGTGTTCTTCCCTTTCACGATTTCATGTGCAGCAGTTTACTGAAGGGCTAAGCTAATAATGGCATGCTTACTCTGTTTTGATACGACCCCTTGATTATCTGGCTCATAATAACAATGCATTTCGTAATAGTTCTGTGTGAGCAACAGAACTGACACATTTGTTTCATAAACTCTCGATTTCGTTAGACATAGGTTGAAGGTAATTACAATAAAAGGCTAGTTCCACAATGCAATTAGCATATATTTAGAAGATTAGACACAGAGAGGCAAGAAAGTTGCAGTGGTTCTTAAGTCTATCTTTCACTATGAAAGACATCGTGAGGGACAAAATCCAACTAGATTTCTAGGGAAAACATAAATGTGTTTGCTCAGCAAGACAATGTAGACAGGACCAGACCACTGCATGTTGGAATTTCTTTCCAAGCAACATAATCTTTACAAAGCAGCTAAAAAGTAAGAAATAGTCACACACAGGTCCTAACTTGGTCTCCAATCTTCCTTAACTGTTTGTATTTACTAGATTATTGTTTGGATTGCAATGGTATGTCAACTCTGGGAAATGAAGATTTAATTAAATTATTTTTTGTTGATGAGTTCAATACCACACGTTATGTTTGTTAAGCTTAGCAGACTGCTGTTCAAGTCTACCCTCTCCATTTATTTATTGTTATCTTATTTTTTTCCTATCCTTAATTATATAAAGAACTCATACCCAACTTGTTGTTTAATCTATAATTTTGTAAAGTAAACCTAAGGCAGTAGTTAAACTCAACAATGTATTAACAGCATTCATAAATTTAAGACACTAAGGGCTCTGCAAGACTAAAAGTCTGATTTCTAAAAGAAACAAACCTCTCATATCACACAAAACAGATAGATGCAGAAGACAGAACAATGGCAAAGAACAAGGAGACTCCTTGGATGTACGAGAGAGTCTAACAAAATGTCTGATAAGTTGTAGCTCACTGTTCGATGAGGCCTCACCAACGTGCCACTTGACTTGTATAGTCTTCAGTGGTGGTGGGCAGGTCGGGTTCAGTTTCCTTTTCAAAGACATTCTCATCTATATTGTGTCTGGATGGCCACGGTCTCCCCTGGTTCCTTTGCTCCCTCAACCAGCGTCTCTCTTCACGCCTCTTAAAGCGCAACTCTTGGTGCTCTTTCTGCCTGGTGTACTGGAACCGTTGGAGGAATAGATCCTTTGCGTACTCGTACAGTTGAACGTCCAGGAAGTTAAGCTCTTCGATACGCCTACGCACGGCCTCGCTCAGGTCCACGTTGGCCGCCCGTGTGCTATTTAGCTGTGTGAACGCTGAGATGAACCGCAGGCTAAACGTCCGCTCAAACAGATACTGCGTCTTGCGCTGAAACTCAGTCAGACCATAGAAGGCCATGTTTTTCAGGTTGCTCATGGCACTGCTCAAAAGGATGTGGTTGCGCTGGCTCTCATTCATTGAGGACATGTTGTAGCAGCCCACCAGGCTCAGGTCAGCCAGCATGCGGACCTGGCGGTTGTTGGCGAGGTTTGAAGGGCAGTTCATGAAATCCTTCAGGGTGACACCGGACCAGTCGTCGCCGCTGTAGCAGGTGGGCAGCTCATCCTGGGTGGGTGAGCGTCCATCGCACATATGGAGAGCTGTCTTCCATGTAGCCCCTCTCTGGACATGTTTCCACTCGCTTAGGTAGCGGGAGACTGGGTCTCGCAGCATGGTGATGTAGTAGAAGTTCCTGCAGTCAAAACAAACACAGTTAAAGAGCTGTGAGGGTATCACCATCACAGAAAGCTGCCCTGCACTGTGCTGACAGATGGTGAGTTTTGTCTCCCTATGTAACTTCAAGGTTGAATGCTAATTGGAAAACTCAAAGTCTCACTAATTAGATGATTATAGCTGGTGTCTACATGCTGCCCTTTGAAACTGACCCAAGCACTGAATTCATAAAAAGTGAGCAAGAACTGTTTTCAATCCTCACAATGCCCCAACCTGCCAAAAAATGAAATAATTGCATATCAAGGCATAGTTGTAATTCACGACCAAAGGATAAAATGAGAAAAAGTGTCCCAACTTAACCCCAAAACATTGTTAAAATGCTATGAAGCCTCAGCTTTTGTTTCACAAATCCATAGCACGTGTGACTGCGAATCCTCATCGAGAAGTTTCTTAAGTTCAGGCTCTCTACCGGCATTCATGTGACCACAACATCTTACATGATGGAGTAGGTAAATAACTCACAGGTCACAACAACTCTAAAGACCCAAGGCCCTGTCAGCTAACATGTACTCGACCTCTCAAAAGGTGAAAGTCCTCGACACCTCATCAGTTAAAAGATGGTAAGCTTTTCAAAATAAGTTAAATGTCATAAAATCTGCATGGGAAAAACAATTTTCATACATTTACCCAGTCCAGGATCCCCAAGACGAACAATAATCAAAAAATTTTCAATGTAAAATTAAATAATTTAAACCTTTGTTACAGTTTCCATGGTTTTGTTCTATAAATGTACTTTTTATTAGTCAGCGTGGCATTCATGTGTCGTTTAACACATCTTTCTTGGTTTGTCAGTAGAGAAACACTGAAGACATGAAACAAAAAATTTACTTTTGAGGTGACTTTCCTCACCTATAATAATAAAATCTTCTCACTAGCTCCACTATAATCTGCTTATCCATTTTTATTTTTTGATTCTTGAGGAGCTAACTGCATGGGAGACCAGTTTGTACTGGAACTAGTAAACTAGTTTCAGTTTCTGTTGCTGTATTTTTTACGAGTTTTACAAAATCTTTACAGAATAAAGTAAGCGATTTTCAAACTAATGTATAGGTTAAATTAGTCATTAGTATGCCAACCATAATAATCACAGAGGTCCTAGAGACAGATTAAGTTAGTCTTTGCCTTAAAATGTGAAGTTTTGAGAGATGACTCACATATAAACACATTTCACAGCCCCTTTTGCTTTTAATGTAAATAATAAATGACAGCAAGCCAAATAAAATTGAAATACTACTGTCAAAAGATAAGACAGAATTGTCTTAAATTGGTATGGACACTCGACCTCTAATTTCTATCAAAAAAACTTGCCATGCTTAAGTATGTCCGCTTATTAAATGGAAAATGTTCTTTGCCGTTATTTATTAATTGTTGAGTGTGTTTTCTGCTACATTTCTATTTACCGCAGCCACCACAATGAGACTGGACAAATGTTTGCTTTAATATTGTTTTTTAAAACTTGTATACAGGTTTTCTATCGTTCTTTTTCATCTTTGCAGTGCTGTTTTATTTGAGGTTGTATTGGGCTTAAAAGTGACAAACATTTAAAGCTTTTCTGTCTCATACAAATTCCTGTCCTAGGAAAACACACAGTTTAACAAAAAAGCAAAAATTGTCAATCAGTGTCCCTTACACTGCAACTATAAAGTTCACTGGATGTGCATTCTGACAGATAACAAAGTGTGGACAGGTGAGGGCAGCATCAAGCCCTCCCAAGATGATGTGTTTTGTGTGTGTGTGTGTGTGTGTGTGTGTGTGTGTGTGTGTGTGTGTGTGTGTGTGTGTGTGTGTGTGTGTGTGTGTGTGTGTGTGTG
>JAVLVB010001001.1:5162504-5174449 GCA_032876305.1 Orestias chungarensis
CTAAGCAAGGTTTTTCAAAGAACCACCTTCCAAAAAAAGCTTTGTCCACACAGTATATTGTCTTAAGGAGGGGATTAAACAGACATTGTAGGCTTGTCATGACAGTACCAACCAAGCGCCACTGCTGAAAATGGTCTACAGTATGAATCAAACAAGAAGCTCCTATCTCAACCCTTGTAGCAGCAGCACCCTGGCACTTTACTCCTGGAGCTGGTTTTGCTGTGCGTGGATCCTTGTTAAGCTAGGGACGTAAACACATGCGTAGTCTGAGAGAACTCTGCAGCCCAAAGGTCAGATGGTGAGCACCATCAGCGTCAAAATGCATCAGGATCAACGGGTCTGCCGTGGCACTCGTGGAGCATTTCCCTGAATGACAGAGATAGCATTTGAAGGGAGATAAAGGGGGACGGGATCCTTTTACTTCTGGCCTCTGTTATCATCAGCACCAACCCTACAGTCATTTCACACTCTTCAAGAAAGGTTTACAGTTTTACAAGAGTGAACGTGCAGCTTGTCGTATTTGGTATATCTATTCCAAGTTTGACCAACTCTGTTTTTTATGTGCTGAAGTCTAGACCCAGCGCTGAACTCAAGTTAATCATGGATCAATAATAGATAGGAGGCATATTGCTGCTTATTCTGCCCCAGAACACTCATCTCTAAGCAGTAACACAAACAGCATTACTTCACTGGAGCACAACTAACTAGGGGCCATTAAACAGAGATGGAAAATGAAGTGAAAAGTATGGATAAAAATGGAAAGTAAAGCTGAGGGAGGGGTTCTGAGAGAGCGAAGGGCGAAATGTACTGAAGTTCTGTCTAAATGTTTGTCTGAAATGGGAAAAGTTTCATAGTCATTTGAAATAAACCGAGTGGATTCCTCAGAGTTGGTATTCTGCTCATGACTTTCACTCAACACATTATCCTGCAGCTTGCTTTAACAGTACAGCCAAGATTTAAAGACAAACTCTATCAGAAATGATAGATGTAAGTATGCCTGACATAGCAAAATGTAGAGGCATGTTATTTTTTATGTTTTTGTCAAGCAAATAAAACCTATACCTCAGCCATGCTGGGTTTACACATAGGGATAGCTTACTGCCCAGGGTTATACTCTTTGCAGGAGTTTCAGCACACATTAATTGATTACTTATATGTTCAGTCAATGGAGAGTCTGGAAGCAAGTTGTGGACTGCTTCAGCACGTAGAAGTGACACAGTTTAACAGATTTTTAGAAAATAAATGATTTAAAAACAAAGGGAAAAAATAGTCAGGTATGTGCCTAACAGTGCCTTAACATTGGGACAAATGTTATTTTGCACAACTAAGCTTATCAGCTCCTTGTTGCATCTTAATATTTTTTCAATTTATCCAATCCTGTTAAAACATGTAAAAAATGTAATTTGTGGGTGGAGGGAAGAGATATATATCTAATTACTGCTATTAAAATATGCTGTTTTATGCTTCTACAAATCCTCAGAAAATGTATGCAAGAAAACCTAAAAAAAATATAATGACTCAGTATTTATATTTTTTTTTTGATGATTTGGGTGGACAAGACAACTGGGTTCTAATTACCTGTAATTAGCTCCAGTGACACCATGCAACCCACTGCTTCTCTGTGATTACAGGCTGATGAATACAAAGAAACTTTCAGCCATGAGCTCCTGTTGTTTTGAAGTCACTGAACTGAATTTAAGAAAGGGTGTTATTTTGTTGCGGGGTGCCTGAGGGTGTACTAAAACAAAAACAACAAACAACAAAACAACACATACTTGTAAACTGGAAGAAAAAGTTGTTCTGAGTGAAGTCTAGAAGAATGAGAAGTAAATAAGTAAACACAGCCCAGGTCAGAGTAAAACAATGAACAGAGAATGAGTGGATAAAAAACCCCAAAACATTTAATGTCAGCAATTTATAATTACCTGACGTATGACTTTACTTTATTGTATGTTTTCAATATTTCTGCATTGTGTAAAGAATATCCCAACAATAGTTATGTCAGAATAAATGTAAGATGAAAATATTAGGTAATTGTCAAATCCTTATGATTTCTGAACATTCAACCTAATCTATAGCTAGTCTAATGAGAAGAGCTTTGTTATTGGCAATTAACAATCCTTTATTATTATTTAATGAGTTTTATTCTAGAGTTTTCCTACTGAAGTGAAAGGAAAAGTAGATTAAGCTCTCACAAATGAATGAATGGTATTCTGAAATAGTTATGAATTAATGTAAGAGGGGAACGTTTTTAACATAAGCCCAGACTTTTGCACATCAGCAGCTACAAAAAGCTCAAAAAGCTTCTTTTAATACAAAATTAAAAACATATGCTTTTGTCAAACAGTCCAAGAATGTCAATACAGTAAAAACAAAATTAATAAAAAACAAAATTAATAAATAAATAAATCTTTAATGTACTGTTCTATAACAAGACATTGTAATTCAGTTGAATCCATGAGTTTTTTTATAATTAATACCAAAATGATACATGATAGTTTAATAATCATACAAAAATAACTGCTGTGGAGAGCCATTGGGGTTTTGAAACTCCCAGCGTTTGTTTGTAACCAGATTTATTGAACACTAGGTGGTTGTTATTAATTGCAAATTCCAACTGGCTTTCTGTATTTTGCATGTAAGCACTTCAGTACATGTAGTACAACTGGAAAATGAAGAGCCACCAGTTTAAAATGTTACCCTACAAGTCTAGTTGTAATGACGAGAGATGTTGGAGAGTGATGTTGGTAATGCAAGAGCTTGTTCATTAAACCAACCAAACATAAACATGAGTGATATTTGTGTGACAATACAAAGCACAATCAGAACAAAAGCATCAATGAATTTGTGTTGCTCCACAGTTTAACACTTATTCATTTGCTCTTTAGACGTGGTAAAAACTCAATCAACAGGGCCTGCTTGTCTTTTGACTACACCATTTCTTATCCAATCAGCATATCAATAAAAACTATGGATAGAAAATTTTGAAACATGCACAACAGATAGTCTTTCTTCAAACTGTTTTGTCTCTTTACTTTCTGAGTTACCCATTGTGCTTTCTCAGTGTTCTCCCCCCTTAAAGAAATCATCACTGTGCACTTGATGCTATGTGTTCGACTGACGAGGGAGTCTCATGCAGGCTCTAAGTTGTTGCATGAGTGAGTCAAAGACTGATGGCAGCTGGCACGCTGTGCTGATCATGAGTGCTCGGGACAACTGAAGCCCAGTTCCTCTGCAAATGAGAGGCTGGCATTAAATTAAGACAGCCCATGTGTTCTCCTACGGACAGGAGTTGGAAGTAGAACGAGAGTGGAGCAGGAGTGGCGCATCTTTGTAGTCATAAATGCAGATAACAGAGCTTTCAAGAGAATTAAAAGAGAGTAATTGGGTTTTTTTTGTTTCTTTTGAGATTCTACGATTTAGATCCGGACAGGAATCTTTCTACAGGTATATTACATGTATTTCAAGGTAGTCCAGTTGCTTCCCATTAAGTTAACTTAATGCATCACTCTCCTATATGCATTTGTATTGTGATAGTATAATCTGGGTTGTTCCCGATCTCCTCTTTCAAGACTGTAGGGATTGGGTCCTGGAAGTTGTAAATAGAAATGGAAAGGAATATAGATATTTTTCTTTGTGCATATACTGAGGCAATCTGCGAATAGTGTCCATAACATTGTCATTAACTGAAAAGATGAAGAAAGTTAGACTAACCATTTTTTTCCAACTCAAATCTTGTAGGTGACCGTACTACAAGCTCGAAAAACGTCCTTAAATGCCTAATAGTAACTCACTTTATTCCTGCCCATTTCTCCATTCTGCCTTCTTTTAAACGTATTGCAGTTTCCTTGAAATCCATAACCTTTACTTAAAGGTTGTTACATTAATCAGGCTGCTGATTTACTCATCAAAAGCCTCCTTGTATCTGTTGTGTCTGTCTCTTTTTATGCATGTTGTCATTCTCCACGGCGTTCCAGTTGAAGAAGTTAATTCGTCAATTTCCTTTTGTTTGTTTGAGTGTTTACTATTTTCTTTTGAAATGATTCAGGTAAATCACAGCGATGACTGCAGTTGATTTATCTGGAGGACAACGTACTGATAGTCTGATATTTTACTAACACTGATTTGACAACTAGTCCCTGCCAGTTGCTGTTAGACGTTTTACACATAAGAAATTGTTTAATTGAAGTTTGACTTTATCGATGCAAGTTCGATTTAAATCAGGTTGTTTATGAATTCACACACAGACAGTGCAGCTGGCTTTAATATTCGGTAGGTTTGCGCTTTAAGGCAATTTGTTTTCAATTGACTTTACTCTTATTAATATCTCAGCAACACAAATTGCCCTTAAAAGTTAATTATTTCATACTTATACTCCATCTTTTTATCAGGTAATATAAAAAATATGTCACAGATTTTTGAGTGCACATTAAACTAAAACAACACCCTCTGTTGAAACAAACTGTTGGCAACATAATGCAGACTAAACTATATTTTTGTTTTAAAGAAACAGGGAAAAAAATGAAATAAAGCCTGTATAGGACATGAAAAGACTTGAGACGGATGTGGAGCTACACCTTATAGCAGGACAACAACTATAAATACAGTCACATTCAACAAGCTTCACAAATTCAGATGAAACAAAAACCTTCTGCTTTGCAAGTTCAACTTGTGTTTGCTGTTCGTTTTGAAGTGGAAGCACCATGTTGACAACAGATAAACATTCACAATCAGAGCAAAGAGATCGTGAATTAGTGCAATCCACCCCTGGTTTGATACAGCTCACCCTCTTTCAGTGTTTTAATACTGATATTGATTAAGCTTGACATCTCAACAAAAACACTTTACAGCAAGGGTTCATCTTCTTTTTAGGATCCACAGCTGAATGTTGTAAAAACTGTTAACAAGTCCTCAGAGACATCGCGGTTGTGCTCTTCTCTATTTGCTTCAACAGGATCTGAGCAGGACAACCTGATCAAAGAGAAAGTCAGCTCCTCGCACTCAGCAGCAAGCTTAGTGGGAATCCATGTATGCCAGTGGTGCTGCCCTTAGCTAAACAGACTCAGACCTCAGATAGATGTTCACACTGCTCACAGATATGGATGGTTAGCTCTCTGCTCTCAGTGCGTCCTATATCATACTTGTAATTACATTGAGATGCTTTCCAAAACTCTACAGCATATATTTAAATGTGGTCAACATCTAAGTTTGAAAAACTAAAATCCTATTTAAAAGAGCGACAAAAGCACTCATAGAGCTTTACAATAAACGATTTACTCAAAATATTAAAAGTGCTGCTTTTACAATTAACAGTTCGGATAGAGCAACAGCAAATTGGTTAAAGTTGAAAATGTGAATAAATAGCTTTGTTAAGTCTTGCATCTAAACATAAACCAGTTTTAATTGCACTTATATATTAATATTTTCTTCCCAACTTCCAAATAAAACAAAGTAATTGGTAATTATATATCTATATATCTATATATATGTGATTTTGCTTTTATACGACAGTTATACAAACACATTTTATTAGTTACCAATATTACACCACAATAGTTTGTGATTTAATTTATTTGATGATCTGTTGGCTCCGGCAACACAAATAGTTCCTTGACAACGCTGTTGCCAGGCAACGAACGGTAACATTTTCTGTGCTCAATTTATTGTGCAGCCACTGAAATACAAATAGACAGAAAGACACTTTGGTGGCATGAGTTTTATTTCTGATGTGTTGATATCTCGATAAGACAGCACGTTGCTCCATCTTTTACGGCTCTCCTTAGATGGTCTCCAGTAACTTTTAAGCGAGGTTTCAGACCTGTGAAACGAGTTCTGTTTAGATATGTATGATCTGCAACACATTATTATATTTGACATCAACGTTAGTTTTTATAAAGAATCATCACCTATGGCCACTCACTGCCATGATCTCCCTCGCTTCGGGTCCCGCATCAGACAGTTTCTGGATTGCTGTGGCTCTCAGGTGGTGGTTGGTGTAGGGCGAGTGTGTCCCTGCTTTCCTGGCACATCCTGGGTAACATGGCTAGAATTCTGGTGTAGTGGAGTGATACACCTGTGAACAGTCCCAGTGCAGCTGTGAACAGTCTCAGTGCAGCTGTGAACAGTCCCAGTGCTGTTATCGGTGAATATCAAGGAATCAAGGAATTTCATTTGTCATCACATCACATGTGGTACAGAGGTGGGACGAAATTCTAATCCCCCGGTCCAGTTTACACCCTGATAGCAATTTTAAATAATATAATAAAATATAAGACCTCAGCACTCATGGGAAGTCTCAGATTGCTCGGTCGGAAAAAGTACTTTGATATGCTACACAGGCCAACGTCCCTATCATGTTTTAATCATTTTCTGAGCCTTATTTAAGAGTGAGTCACACAACATTTAAGGGACGGCCCCACTCATGAGCCCACGGAAGAAGTGACATTAATTAAGTCATAAAACCAATGATTCTGCAGAAAATGTTAATTAAGAAAAGTCTGATTATAGCAGCTCATTAAATCAGGAGCCTGAGATGTGTCTACTACTTGCCTGAACAAATTTGAACTGTGTATCACTTTCTGTTAGTGCTGACCGAGCAAAGATAACAAGACTTTAAGGTTCAGTTTGGCATAATTGAATAATGTGGTTATTTTAGCATTCTTAGTGGTGGCGGAGGCAGGAAAGAATGATATGTTTAGCAACAACCCTTTTGAAATCCAAGGAATTGTCAAAAAAAAAAAAGTTTAATCTATGAACTATATTTTTTATTTTACCAATGAAACAAGAACTTTTTCTAAATATATAATTATTTATTTATTTACCTGTGTACAATATCTCTAAACACTTGACCAAAACAACTGTAGTGCTTAAACGTAATGACTGAATTGATCTTTGCTTCCAAAGTCACATTTCCTAATCTAATCTGGCAAGATGTTAAGGTTAAGGAATACTGTGAGAAAACATTGTAACCCAACTTAATAAATCAGGAGTATAATAGTGGAGACAAGAGTTCTTGTTTGTCCCCACTTATTTAAAGAAGAAAAAGAAACAGAATGTCAACTTGGCATCAAAATATTTTTATATAATCTAAAGAATGCACACCTCCAAATTGCCCCAGGCTCCATTGGGAGACACTATTCTGTGTGGAAGTTGGTGTTTGTTTATGATATTCTAGTGGTTTTACTTAAATTATTATTTTTATTTTATCTAATATTTTGCTTAAATACATTAATAGAAATGTTAGCTCCTAATTTATAATAATTTCAGTCAGGAAATTACTTTAACACTGGGTTAAAAAACAAAAACAAAAAACAAAAAATAATTACTGAATGGTTAAGCCATTGTATGTTTGCCTTTCTTCGTATTTATTAGTTCAGCATACATAATTTGTTTGCCAGATTAGTCACATTTTGTCAGTAGCATTAAACTGTTACTTGAATATTTCCGTAAATTATTTAGTTACTCTTTGGAAATATTAGTAAAACTTTCTCTCTGTGTGCAAAAAAGGAATATTTAGCATCTCTAAAACGGACCATTTAGGAGGAGAAAGTGCTCATATTTAATTGTCAGTCAGCTAACCACTAAATATCAGATAGAATACAATGAGATGTTGACATATTTGCAAAAAGCAGCTAAATCCAAACCCATAATCCCAATATACAAACATGTCCCAGGAACTGAAGTCTGTTTTATCTCCTAAATTCTATACGTGCATAAAACATGGTTCGTAAAATGTCAGTATAGCCTACACAATGCAAGTTATAAAAAAGTGGGACATCAGCTTTTTTTTCTAACAATCTTCACTACACAGCATAAAAGTAAAAAAAAAAAAATTACAAAATGTTTCTTTTTTACATAAAAAAAAACATTCAACTTAAAAGTACAACTAAAAGCCATAAAATTCTTAAGAAGGTTTTAGGATTCAAACTTGCTTGCAGCTTTTTTGGTAATGTCTTATTGGTTTTGTTTAGACGGAAATGTCATGTGTACATATGAGTCACCTGGTTGAAATCAAACAATCTTCTTAGTTAACATGTTTAGTATCATATTGTACAAAATCAAATTTAGCCACAAAAGCTAAATAATGATAATTATTACTCAAACAGTAAGTAGCTAGCTATGGTTAGTTTTTTTTTTTATGAAAGAAAAATGTCTGCACAGCTTATAATATTTAGGCATTTACCAAAAGAGAGCATTCGCAGGCATCACAGTAATGGCTGTTTCTAATCTTAGCAGAGTTGTAGCTGTCACAGCAGAAAGAGACGTGGGAAGAGCAGGGAGGTGTTTGGGGAATGTTTGCTCTTAGAAAATACATGGTGAGTATTAAATAAGTGACATTCAGTCCTGTGCTGAAACTGTCACAAACCTGGCTGTGATCTCCGAGATGTTCTGTGCACCATGGGGGACTCATCTTCTGCGGCATGCGGGTGTCTAGACATTCTTGATCAAAAGGAGAGAGCTGTGTATATTTTCGTGGTATAGTTTATTTATTTATTTTTACTCCAGTGTGCGTTTGGATTTTCCTCGTCAGAAGTGAAACGTCTCCCAGTGGAGAGGCGCACTCGACCCCACCGTGCATCGGTCAATGTGAAACCTAATGCCTCTGGCCGGCGGCGTACCAAGGAACATTTAGCCGTTGGTTTGACATTCATCGTCAGCAAGGCTTTCATTCGCACAAAAATCACTGCGTATGAAGACAATTTAGCCCTCTCATTAAAAAGACATAAACGCCTCAGAACTTAATGGTATCTCACATTAAAAGAGCAAGGCTTTAGAGTTTTGAGATAACGTCTCAAGACTGCCAAGCACAAGAAAGTGCAAGGGCCTAATCCTGTGCCCTGTCAACACGGATTAAATCAGTGTGTTCATCCAGCTGTTTATCAGTGGGGTTCCTGTTTCTTCCTGACATTATTTCAGGTGCGCCGCGAATGACATTTGATAATTAGATCTCTGTATTACAGGATGCCACATGAGACAAGGATGCTATTATTGTGCAGTAATGTGTTTCGCTGTTTCTATACACTTATTGGCAAAGAAGTTAAACAATCTTGGATTGTGATCTTAATTGAACAAATAGATTTCTTTATCAACATTATTAATAAAATCTACTAAAGGATGGATAATGTGGTGCAATGCAAGCTTCACGGAGACACTTTTCTTGCCAAACCGAATTTATACTCTGTGTGCAAATAAAATTATTATCATTAAAATGGAAACTTGAAGGAGATGAAGGATAAATATCTCCCTAGTATTAACTTCCTTCACATTTACTGTTCTTGATTTGAGTGCTCATTAAATCTTTGATGTCACTGGCAGCCAAGTGATGCATAAAAAAGTGATGCAGCTAAAATCTTAAAGGCTGAAAGAAATATGCACCAAACCTTTTTTTGTGAGAAAGGTTATTAGAAATCAATGATAAATTTATTTTCATTTCACAATTAAGCACTTACACTTAGTTTTATTAAAGGTTAATACAAACGTGTAGTCTTAACATCCAGATTCATGTGTGAGAAATCCACTTTTTGTTTAGGGTACTTAAGCAATAGTTGGGTTTGCTATTGTGTTGGCCCAACAACAAGCCAGTAAGACCAAAATCTCTGTTTTATGTTTTCAAGGACTGTAATATTTGAGGTGGTTAAATGGCTTACAGGTGGAACCGTATGACAAGCTTCTGACTGTCTCTGATGCATGGATGTCTTGGTCTATGAGCATAGGGGTATTATTCAGAAAGCAGGATCTCTGCTGTGCCTTCGTCTTCCTCTGCCGTCCCGGATCCCCCAGACAAGATGAGAATGAGACATGCATTATTTGTAACGGATACCATCCCTTAATGGTGTCTGCGCTTCCCCTGGCAGCCCATAATGGACAATTTTTTAACTTCTCTGCATCTTGCTCAGCTTTTTGATGGTGACAGAATGGGGACAGTGGGTGTCTCCTGGGAAGAAACAAGATGAACGATGGGACCTTTCATTTACTTGTCAGGAACCCGACATTGCCAGCGCTTGACATGGTGCGCATGCATGTGCTTGTTCAAGGAGTGGCAGACCAAAAACTAAAGGTCAAAGAAAAATGTCCTTCAAAAGGAAAAAAGGTTTTACTCTGACTCTTGTCATCTGACTCTACATAAACACAAAATAAAAGGAAAATGTCAAGTTTATAAGAAAATTCTGATTACGAAAGACTGTTAAATACTTTTGAGGAAGGGAGTGATTTTACATATCAAAGGCTGTTTACAGATTTCTGGGAATATTTTTGCATATGTGGAAAAGTATCATAAATACTTTTGAGGCACAGATACGAACATAGAAATAAAAACATATTCAGGAGAGAGAGAGAGAGAGAGACAGAGAAACAGAGAGAGAGAGAGAGAGAGAGAGAGAGAGGTGCATTTACAAGACCTCTGAAGCCCGTCACACAGTTCTGCTTCAGACGAGCAGCTTTAGGTTGCTGTGAAAATCACTTCTGAAATTCTCAACTTTGAAAAGTTGAAGAAAAATTAGTATGTGAGGTACTTTAAACCCGAAAGGCATGTTTTCATGTTCTAATTGGTTCTTTATTTCCTGTGTTATATTTAATTAAAGTGAGGTTAGAGTTGGTTGTAAAAGATTTTATATGACAAGAAAGTTCAAAGTCTAAAGATGAGGATTTATGTTGTAGACTTTAGTACAAGTTGCAAAAAGACACAAACTTAATTTAACAGCTTGAAAAGTCAGGACTTGACTCGGACTAGAGAGTCAAATAGTAGAAACTGAATCAATCTCTAAAGAGTCGACACTGCTTTGATTCTCACCAGGGATGTCTGTAAACATTGGGATAATTATGGTTCATTCCTATCAGTTAATGTTTGCTGTACTTTTATAACAACAACAACAAAATTGCCAAACAAATGTCTATGAGGATTCTGAGACTTTTAAAACAAACTTGCTGTGTCTTTGTCTTTTCTCCCGGCTTTTCAGCAGCCTCTGGGTGCTGCGTACTCAAACACTCATCATACACGATGTTTGTGCTTTTTTGGTTTGAATCAAAACCTTGTTCCTTCATTTATTATTACCTAACCATCAGACTTACGCACTTCAACACGAAATTTCACTTAAAGGGAAAAGGCATTTGTCACAATTGCTTCTAGCTTCTAGAAGTTCTTTCATATTGCCTGCTATGCTTTTTCTACTGTAAACTGTAGATTGCCATTATCATCTGCTGAGCACAGCACGGCCGACTGACAACCGTGGTTATCGTAAATGGTAAATTGTGCAGCTCTCTATTAAGCCTGAGGACTCTAACGCATGAACTACATTCAATCATTCACCCATTCATACACACATAGACACACTAATGGAGATATACTACATTGTAGCACAACTGTATTGGGTCAGTCTGACAGCTTAAATTCATTCACGAGCGTCGGGCGTTGTGATCACCACCAGCAGACAAGGGGGCTGAAGTACCTTGCTCAAAGACACTATGACTGAAGAGGAACTGCTATCACATGAGCCCCTGGTTCATCTGAAATTTTATCGAAATGAATTTTATTTCCTCATAATCAGCTTTTTTTGTAATAAAAATATCATATTTAAAAATGCATTTCATTAAAAAAAATATTTAACTTTATTATTAACTTATTTAACAACATACTATTTTTCATGTCTGGCTTATTTTGAGATCAATTCATTAAAGAAGCAGTGAAACGGCTACGTTTCATCTTTGACATTCATTCAACATGGTATGTCCACTTTAATGAGTGGAGGGGATTGTCAGAAAGGGTTTCAATGACTCGAGCAGAGGTGGAGTTTGAGTGCCAAGATAATTTATTGAGGGAAGGAATGGTGAACAGTACATGAAAGGAACCAGGAACCACACACGGAACAACAGAACAACTGAACGGAGCGAGAGGAAAAACTAATGGCGCGGAGGCGGAACTAAAATAACAACAAGCCGGGAAACAATAA
>JAVLVB010001001.1:5174549-5195952 GCA_032876305.1 Orestias chungarensis
GGCTAGGAGCAACGAGGATTAGCAGGGAAAACAACAGACGATCCAGCGGTGAGTGCATGATTGCATGTGGCTAATATAGTGAGAACCGGGGTGTGATTGGTTGAGAAGGGGAGTGAATTATTGCAGACAGCTGTGAATGAATACGGAGTGACGAGACACAGGGAGGAAACGGAACCAGACAAAACACACATTATGACAGGGATGTAACTAAAAGACTAAGCTTTACATTTTTAATCAGAGATAATGGGAAAACAGATTTTACACAATTTTTACCCCACAAACAATGAACAAAATAACAGCGTATGTTTGTGTGAGGGGCTTTCAAAACTACATTATGATTATGATAATTATGATGTTAAAAATATGACTGTATTGCTCCACAACCTCAGTTTCCCCTGATAAATAATTTAGTTGCTATATTCAGCAAGTATTCCCACACTTACAGAAATGTATTTTTAAAATGGTGACTAATAAGTAATGTAATGATTTTTTATGTTGTTGGAATATTTTGAACTAACTATGTTTTATTTATAACTATTTTTACTGCCTTTCTATATGTACTAAGCCCAGGAAAGTTACTTATAGTGTAGCAGAAAATAGCTATTTAGCAATGGTGGAACAATATGTTTTTAGACAGAATAATGTGTTTTCAATTAAAAACAAGAAAAACTATTTTAAAATCTAAAGACTGAAATTTCAAATTCAACCTCGAAAATCAATTGTGCAACCCAGTGATTTTCTTTTCTTACTTAAATCTTTAAAATGGCTAACTTTAGGCTGTGCTATTCCCAGTTTTTATACCCTGCTACGTGTGGACAAGGCAAAGTACTAACAAGACAAAGTGGACAATCAGTTACCATGGTCTGATTTTGGGACACCTGGATCTTTAATATAAAGCATTATTGGTAATTTCTTGTTTTTACATTTTTCATTATCTTCATCATTAATAAATCTATTAAGAGTGCTTTTAAACTCTTGTCTGCATTTGACTACACAACACATGACAAAACTTTCTTCTGAGTACCACAAAACGCAGCCAAGTACCATCAGTGGAGCTTCTTTCATAGTTTAAGAACTATGGCTTTATGTTTCGAGACATAAAACGGGAAAATGGATTTGATGTTGAGCCTATCACTTCTTGTTCACAGGTCATGGCTTCACCAAAGGTTACAGTGCAGGTTGAGGATTTGTTGGAGATGTAATGGGATTCACTGGAAAAACGTCTCCACAAGTGATAATTTATGATCTGGTCAAACCATGCTAAGATGAAAGGTATAGACTGAACAAGAACTCTGAATCAGTCATCATACTCTGGGATGCGGCTCCCTACTGTCCCTCTGTTCTTATGTAATCCAAGACCAATTAGATATTGTAATACGACAACAGCGCTTCAATTACCAGGATCCTGGAACTCTTCCTGCCTAATTATGATCCCCTTTTTTCATCTTCCCCTTTCAAACATCTTTTAGCGAGACAGAGGGGGAGAAGACAAGGCGTATCCTCGCATGGTATCTGAATTAATAATACTTCCAGAGAAGAGACGCATCTACACAGGCAGGCAGTAAAAACCACTATACAGTATGTGTCACATCACATAGTACCAAGATGAAGACACAGAAAGCTCTGCATGCTGCCATGAGCCTTATGAGACTCAGGTATCATGCACACACAAAAAACACACACACACACAGTTTCACAATGTTATCTGCTATCTTGGTTCCCCACTGTACTGTATGTAATTGTGCAAAAAACAGAGTGACGACAAAAATAGCTTTTATCTTTAGTGGGAAATTTCCTTCTCTTCACAACCACTGGGTAGGGAATTAAAAGAAACGAAGGACGGGCAATAATTAATGCCATGGTAGTTCTCTTTTTCAGTTCATTTTCACGGTATCACCACTGATATTTTTTTCTCAGTTTAAGAGCTACTTAATTGATCACCATGAAATTCAGGAGAAATATCCACTTGGGTTATTTGAGTTTGTGCTTAGTCTAGGTACATTTATTCATACCCAGATACAACAGGAATCAGAAGTTTTCATATTTTTCTTTATATTTATTTTACATTAATTCAATTTAATAGTTTTTTGTGCAGTAATTCTCAAATTTTCAATTCATGGCAAACAAAAAAAAGGATTATTAATTTAATCCAACATACAAACCAAATGTCAAAGTTATAAAACATATTGAACAAAGTTTCATATTCCTTAAAGTTGAATGATAAATAATAAAAGTAAGATGAAAAGTCGGCATGTACACAATAAAGCACTGGCTGCTGAAATATAGTGATTGTCACCAGAGGTGACAAGTAACGAAGCTGCGCCATCCGAATACAGCGAAGTATAAACATTTATGTCAGATATTCTACTTGTAGGTAATAATGTCCCAACCACCATTTTTCAACTTTAAAATTTTAATATAACATAAACTTTTGAAATATTTTGTTTCAACAGTTGCAACAGAGAGAAAGAAAAAAAAGAAATATTTTTATTTTGCGGGAGGTTGGGTAATGCGCTATAGTCCCCTGTGGCCTGTTGTGAGTTTTTGTCTTTAATGGTATTTTTTTCCTTAGTTACTTTTACGTTTATACTGTATGTAGTTTTGAAACCAGTACTTTTACTATTTTACTTAAGTAAAAAGCTTGAGTCGATACTTCAAATTCTAGAGAAGTATTTTTAAAACCTAATGCTATACTTCTACTTGAGTAATGCATGTGAATACTTTTGACATCCCTGATTGTTACAGTCAATCTTCCGACGCTTTCCTCGACGTTGCCACTGCATTGCAATATTTTGCTTGTTTGTTGTTTTCTTTTCCAATCACTTAAAGCAGTTTGATTTGCCCAATTGCTGAAATTTGCTACACAAATAAAATTGCATGGCCACAGGGCTTGTTGACAAGGGAAAGACAGCCGGGCTCCGTCAAAAAATAGGGTAATGAAATCTCCTATCAACACCTCTATGCTCACTAATTAACACATCCTTTCTTGGATCCTTACAGTCTCCACTGGTTGCCTGGAAACATCATGCCGATGGCAAGAATCCAGGAAGTCAGTGTGTCAGCCAAGAAATGCTTGTATCATGGGCATCGTTTCTATGAATTTGCATATATATGTACAATGTATATTTCTTTTCACAGCCTGCAGACATTAGCTAATATGAGATATTAAAGAGTATGTGCATTATAATTACCATGGATAGTGCCACAATTTTCTTCTTACTCTACGAAAGAATGTTTTGCATGATTTAAAGCTTGGGGAAAAAAATCCAAATATATTGCCTGATATGCTTCTCACTTATACTGTATCTCTTATACTCTAAAAGTGACTAATTACCCGCTGAGCAAAGTATCAAGGAAAACTGCAGTTCTTCTGAAGTTTTTTCACTTTTAATTTGTATGGAAGTCCATTTCCACCAGTCTGATGAAAAAAAACAATGACTTACTTATTTCATAATAATGAAATCTCTGGTGGAAAATGGCTTCCATAGAATCGTTAAAAAAATTAAATGTATTTGATTTCAAGATATTTGTAGCAATAATATAACCCCAACCTTTTTCCCTAACATGGTTACTCCTGGCCTATTTTTAAGTAAAATACATTTAAGAAGTGGTGATGGTTGGTTTCATCCACTTTGGAGGGATATTCAGTCTTTAAAAATGACTAAGTGTCCACTTGTATGGACTAATAAGTACTAAGGATGTACTTGTTCTCAATTAGGGGCTAATCTATCAGTTTTCAAAGGTAGGTATCAGAGTTTATGACTATACACATTTCATCAGCTTTAATATCACCCATCAATCCAACTAAAAAATTACATCACATTTATCATTTACATCATGTCTTGGTAATTAGACATCCAGAACTTATTTTCAGAAAAGTGACTAACAACATATCAAGTGACTCACTGCAAAACCTCAATAGAAAGTAATTATTAATGCTACCTTGATTTGAAACCAAATCAAATATTGGCCGTTTGAGACAAGTTCTGTCTTCCCCTCATTTAAATCTGTAGTATGGACTAGGGTGAGGTGGTACTTTACTGCATAAATATTTACTAGTCTAACTTTTCATTTTTTTCTGTTTGGAGTATGTAGTATCCCAGTAGAAACTATTTTCATTTTGCAGAAAGATTGTGCTTTTTTGTGTCTGACTTATTGCCTTAAACATGACATTTACAGCGTAATTAATTCCTCTTAAGTATTACCTTTGCACGCATGTAGATGGGGCCGATAATCTAACTTCCAGAAGCTCATTTTAGTCGCTGCTTGGCAGAGAACATGAAGCCAGCAGCATTAGAAAGGTTTAAAGCAAGGCTTTAATCCCTGTCCTGCTGAGAGTCAGCAGAATGAGGAGGGGATGATGAGTGTGTGCATTATTACAATACCGAGAAAGGACAGTAGAGAAACGGCTTTTGAAAAAAATATTACAGGCAATGAGTAAACAATAAAGATTGTGTGGTTAATAATTAGAATGTGATAACCATTTGTTATATATAATAATATTGGCTCCTATTTGTTAACCTGTAAATAATTATTTTGGGCATTTACATCTTTGATAGACAAACACACTTTTTCATGGCCGTCCTTTCTCCCAAAAGCACTTTTTTGGAAGCAAATTTAGAGAAAATCAAAATCTTTAGCTACTACTGGAATAGAAGTGACTTAATTGACTACAGATGACTCCAAAGATAAAAGTCTTCCGATTTTGACCCCCTTAGACTTTAATCTTTGGGGTCTACTGATGATATTGGCAATCAATGGTTTCGTGTCAAAAAGCGATTCAATCAATATCCCTGCAATTTTGCAATGTAAAGGAATGCAGATATACGCAGCGACCCCTACCGAATAAAATGGGTAGCTCAGTCAGCAGGGAGTTGTTTTTCTTGTTAAATTCTCAATAAGTCTGATGTATCACATGAACCTCTTTCCATTAAAAAACAATAAAAAATAAATAAATAAAGTTGGATCAAAAATGGCTGACTTCAAAATAGCCGCCATGGTAACCACCCTTCTTGAAAAGTTTTCCCCCTCCCGTATACCAATGTGTCACAAACAGGAAATTAATAGCAATATAAAAAAAGTAACTTACCATAACTAGCAATGCTTTTGGGTGGATTTAAAACGTTTTGTGTTTTTATACAATAAATAAAGGGTTTAATTGGTGTTGGGATGGATAATTATTGTATAATGAATAAGATGCTCTACTGTTACCAGGTAGCAAAAAGGTCCTGGGTTTGAATCATGGGCAGAGGCCGACAGCCCAAAACCATGCATGCTGGGTTACACCAAAATCCCAAATGTTCTGAGCGAGAGCATGATTGTTTGTCATGTGTGTCCAGGTTTGCTTGTAAAAGACAGACAGCCTGACAAGGAGCTACCCAGCTCTCATCCACTGATGCTGGAGGTAGGTGGGTAGGTTAAGAAATAAGTAGTGAAAGACATATGCAACGTATGGCCCTGAATGTATTAAAGTTGACATGTTAAGTATCATTAATAAAACTTTTAACAAAGAGGTTGTTTTTATGGCTACTGCAAAACATTTCAGTAACGCTACACCTTGAAATTCAACGTAATAAATAATTAAGCTTCATACATTTTCAACACCCATCATGCAGTTCCTTATTAGGCTAATGATCACTGTGTGAGATAATTTAGTAAGGCAATAAAAAACAAGTCTCAGCTAGCATGTAACTGAGACTTGTTTGCAGACATTAAATGTTATATAGATAGATAGATAGATAGATAGATAGATAGATAGATAGATAGATAGATAGATAGATAGATAGATAGATAGATAGATAGATAGATAGATAGATAGATAGATAGATAGATAGATAGATAGATAGATAGATAGATAGATAGATAGATAGATAGATATGATAACTGCAGAGTGAATTCTTCACAAGTAGCTGATGCTCTTAGGTTCAAGGAACTGTAACTTTGATCAAATAGTGGTGGTTTCTGGTAGTAACCCGTGTAAAAGCTTGCCTTAATAGAATGATCAAGCCTCAATCTTGTAAACATTTTTTTTTCCAAATGTAGCAGGTGAGCTTACATTTCAAAGCCTTTTTTTTGTGACATAAAATCTTACAACAGTAATGAGGTACAACTGCCTTTCATATCGGAGTAGAAACACTGAAAACATACACGGCTCAGTCAAGCCTGGATTCCTCCTATAAAGTGTGAGGCTGGGTCTACATTGATCTGACCACACATCCTTGTCCAATTACTCAAAAGCATTTTGGGGTCAACCCATCATATCTGTGTCAAGTTCCATAAACCATAACAGTTGATTTTTTTTTCTGTCACGCTGCAACTGTCAAGAAATATCACAGCCCTTCAAGGGAGTATTTATGGTCTGCAACTGTGTTTGGGCCGATGCATGTCAAAACAGCTTCCACTCAGTGGCGGAGCTAGAGTTTTATTCTTGGGGGGCCAGAGGGTGACCAAGGTTATTTCAGGGGGTCCATAGACTATGACAATAAATTTGTTTCTCGAACAATCAATTGCAATTGGAGTCTCTACACATTGAAATATATTTAAGTACATAATAAGCATACAGAAAATTAGATTTGTGAATTTAATTTTGAGTTTATTAACAATATTCCAAATGTAAAACACAACTTAGGAACAATTTGTCAACAAATTGCAAAGGGGGTGCAAAGAGGTGAATGATGAGGGGCTTCCGCCTGTGGCAGCATCTGCTTGAGAAAAATAGGCTGGGTGATTCTGCTTTCAGGTATCACCCAGCCTATATATATGTTGAACGTCAATTAGCCCATTTTTGTCCCCAAAGTCTCCAATAATGCAGAATCTGTCTCTTATTGTTTGAGTAAAGTGGGTTAAAACTCTTTGTGTTACATAATGCCAACTACTGGACGGGCGGGACTTAGCAGTCAATATGCCTCACCGATTCTAAAATGCGGCTGGCTCCTATTCACAAGACGTGCGGTATCAATCATCTGGGGGGGCATCTGGGGCGTCCAATCACATTTCAGGGGGGTCCAGTGCTACCCTGGCCCCCTTTTAGCTCCGCCACTGCTTCCACTTGATTGCAGAAGTATTGAGCCTTCAGATCCACATCCAGCAATTGAAAAGCCACAGTCCCATAACAAAATTTAAGAGTCAGTATAAATAAAAAATGACAAATAATGTCGGCAACTGAATGTGATAGAATATTATCTTATTTAAAAATGTGCGTATATGTTTAAGTAAGCTCTGATGTATAGTGACGTAAAGCAAATTGTAACTAGTATAAGAACTTGTATGATAGCTTAGGGCTAGGACTTGATAAGATATTGCTTCCGCTTGCAAAATTTACCTGAAAGATTAGGCCAATGGAAACATACTTTTGAAACCTTATATTAAAAAGAGAGCATATGGAGCCTCTCTTTGACAGCCAAAGCTAAAATGTTGCAAAGGTGTTTCAGGAATGGAGAGAACCCACATAATGCCAGAGGTTAATTAAACTGGCATGATTTTAGAAACGCATCAACCCTGATTAGAAGCAAACTTAAAGCGAATCAAATGTACCTAGCTGCACCGTGATCAGTTTCTGGCTCTGTGTATGAGCAGGATCTGTTTGCTGGGAGTGCCATGCTGTGGCAAGCAGCGATCCACAGGCTTTGTTTATTGAAACCAGACAGAAGACTCTTCCTCGGTCCATCAGATCAGCAGGTTAATCAAACAACAGACAGCAGTTAGTTGGATCTGAGACAGAAAACAATAAATTATTCACAACAGTAACAGATTCTCTACAGTGGGATGCCAGTAAAGGAATAAAGAGGTTGAGGTTGTTCAAATTTGTTTACCATCAGTCTACTTTTGTCTTAACAATTAAAAAAGTTATTGTAATCCTGTTTTAATACTGACATATAAATTAAAATGAAATGCACATAACAATATTTTATTTTATAAGAAATCCTATCCCATACAAATTGATCGTGGATTTTGTTGTCAAAGTATTAACCACCATTGCATTGTCAGCTTTTCTGCAGCATGTTTTTTTGTTTTGTTGTTTTTGTTTTTTTAGAGGTGATAAAGTTCTAACCAGCTAATCCAGACTTTACTTCTATCTTTTTGGAACTTTAAGTAACATTAAAACTATGCTTCCTATGACAAGATGGAAACTATAGGGTCGAGATGATATAATCCAACAATAAAGAAAAAATAATAATACCATATCGGCCTTATGTTCTTAAAAGAAAGATTACACCTTTCTTAAGTTTTTTTTCCTTTCTTTTCCACAACGCAAATATTCTGAACAGTTTTCACAATATATTTTATCTATTTTTTTGATTATATTTAAACAAAAGGTTTTAAATTTAACTTAAGTGTGGAGGTCCCTCCAGCTGACACAGTGTTAGTATTTATTGTTTCTTTTTGTTTTGTTTTTACACATTATGTTTGTCTTGTCAGCACATTTTTTTTTATTGTTTAAGGTAGTTTACTAATATGGGTGCACACATTTGGTAAACATCCTATGTCTTTGTAGATTGTTAACTGTTTATTTCTTTGCTGAGTTTAATGGAACTATCTTGTGAGGCCAAATCTACTGAATAACCAGGAAGTAAAGGAATTCATCAGCCTGCTGGAAAATGTGGACTTGATTTTGAGAAGCTGTCCAACTTTTAAAGATCAACTGTTTAAAGGCACTGCTGGTGTTGGGTTGTCTTAGTGTTTTTCATATTTGTGTTGCACATATAATTTGTGAGGTTTAAATTAGTTGTTTAGGGTTATTTTTTGTTTTAGTTTCGTCTCTAGTGTATAAATTCCCCTGTGTGTTTATTGTAAGAGGTCAGTTCTTGTTTGTTATCCTTAGTTAGGCTTAGTTTAGGTTTTCTTTTGGACCCATGTTTTTCTGGCTTCTGGTTGTTGTTTTTGATGGATTCCTGTTGATATTTTTTTGGGGAAAAATAAATTGAATAGATTTTTTTTAATCGATGTCCTTCACTTTACTGCTTGGTCCCTAACAATAAGAAACACATTAATTTGCTGTTTCATGTTGGATATATTACACTGTGTGTAAAGGAGAGCAGTTGTTACACAGATCTTGTGTTGTGTGACATTGCAGTCTTTTTAACTCTTTGTCTACAACAAAAAGGTCAATTACAAAACAACTTTTTCGCGTTGATTTAAAAGCATAAAAAACAATAAATCAATTCCATATGTAATTATATTTTTAGTGAATTATTTTCTTTAGAATTTGTTTATCAATATACAGTTTGAAAACCATCATGAACCGAAGCAATGACCCAGAATAAAAATGTAGATTATACATCATACATTGTCCACCCTAAAAAATGTTTTCGGTTATTCTGTGTCGAAATGAAATCCACCTGAAGTTAAACTAAGATACATCTATTAATTGGAGAACTTTCTTTCAGGAACCTGATCACTGTTTTGATGTAAATCCAAATCCTTTTTACCTTTGTTAGAGACAATTGAAAAGTGAACACATTAGGCCCAGCAATTTTGACAGAAAATGTACAATAATCTCTTTGAAAAAAAAAAAGAGAGACCTGTATCAGACCAGCTCGCTCTTAAAAAGACACCTGTACCAGTTTTTACCTATAAATGCCTTTGGGACTGGTGTTGGGATGTTAAACTGACTGGTTGTTAATGCTTGTATGTGGTAAATGTTCAGCAGTGATCAAGCAAACAATCCATACTTTAAGTAATTGGATTGATATCTAAACCAAGAATGGCAACCACAATGCACCTGATAATCACTGAATGTGACTGCTTTTCATCACTTAAAAATGGTCAGAATACCGACTTGTTATCTTTACGTTTTGTTTTTTTAATTACTTTTCCTATCTAACAATGAGTAACAAAGTTGTAATTACAAGAAATTGCACCCCCCTATTGTTAATTAAAGAAGTGATTTACAATGATTTGATAATTATCACGCAAAACCAGCGCAGCCACACAACATTCGATCCTCTCTTGAAGACATCAGGTTTGTCAGGGAAGCTGTTCTCTCTTAAATTAGGCAATTATTCATACAGGCTGTGATGTGCACTGTCAGACTGATGGCCGGCAGACCCAAAGCACCTCTTTGCTCCACTGACTCCATCAAACAAAAACCACTCAGGCTCAGTAGACCATGGCTCTGCTGAAGTTTGCAGCCCACCTTGTTGTCAATCCCCACAGCTAACAGAACACCGCTCCACTCATTCAGCATATATGTGTCCGTCATCTGGGAAATTGTTAATATTTAATATGAATGTAGCTTTTATATTTTTAAAGGCAAATTACATTAATCCGTCTTGTTTTTTTTTTGTGGTTTTTTTTAACAATATGTTACTTACACATCTGTGCACACACACAAAAAGCCAAGATCCACATTTGAAATATGCAAGAAGCAATTTAGGAAATTCAGCACAAGACCACTTAAAAAAAATACTAGAAAATTGTTCAGAAAGCAAACGTTCAGCTAGGAGGGTTTTTCAGATTTGTTTGGCCTCAAAGTCTTTTCACATAACGGACAAACACAAAGCACTGTACAATTTATAAAGGAGAATAAAAATTAGGTCAAAAATACTTACTTCTGGACACATTTCTACACATTTTCCTAGCAACGTTCAAATCTCACAGTTCATTCCCAATTCGTCTGGTTTCAAGTCTTAGCCAGATAAAACATTTTTTTCTATAATTACTCTAGCTTAATTTCTTAAAAACCCCAATAAGATGAATTGGCTCTTTGTTTTATGTTTCTGGTCTTCTCCAGTGTTCCATAAAATTAAGTGAGAATTAACCATGATAAGTAATAAGAACTGCTTTCTAAACTTATAACTGCTGTTAAATAGGTAACTGCAATACATTTCTGTAACAAGCAATCTGTGACTTTAAAGTGATGGTAAAAATGTTTTAAAAATGTTTTACTTACTGGTTTTTGCACTTTATTAATATAAAAGAAGCATGAATGTAATTGTAAAAAGTTAGTGCCTGCTCTGCTGCAACACTGCAGCATCTGGGAGCGTGTTAGCGGTGCTTTTACAGGAAATCACTGCAAGGGGCAGTGGCAGTTGGCCCTGTTAGTGATGCCACAACATGCTTTAACCACATAGATGTTGTTCTGCTGGCTGATTATTTTCATGAACCAATTAACTGTGCCACCAACCACTTGTTTTGTAAATGGTATTATATCGATTGTAAGAAAAGTGTATCAGGGCTTAAATGGCTTCTCTCCCTCTCTCACTCTCTGCTCCTCATGTCCACAGGTTTTTTTTTTTACACCAAGACTCTGAGATTGTGAAAGGAAGCTAATGAAATCGATACACGCCAAAGTCAATTGATACCCATTACCATCAAGATACTCTGTGTTGTTACTTTGCAAGAAAATGCCTTCATCAACAAATACTGGATTAGGACACTTTAACGCTGCTCAATTAAACTTTATAATTGTCACTTTGGATCATTTCAAACTGAGTGCCAGTGGTCAACTGAGAAGAAATGAGAAGAATTCATATCACTTAATCATATTATGAGCACACAATAAAATTATTTAATAAACTTTATTAGTATTTAGTGATATGTTGCACTTTAAAATGGGGGCTATAATATTCCTACAACAGTAACTAATGACCAATTCAGTATTCAGCGATGCTGTTCTTTCAGTGAAGCAGCAGCCTTAACTCTTAAAATATGACTGTTTCTGAAAATAAAAAGCAGAATGTACAAGCAGGTAAGGGGACACATTGACCTCTTTGAAAGAATGAAAGGGCCGTTAACAGATCAGAACACGGCCAATTATAGAAATGCTGCCAAGTAGAAGTCCACCGAAAATGTTTCCTGGTGACACTAAAAAAGAGGAACATGGCTGGAGTTTGTTGTTGCCAAGCTACTGAAGTCTGGATGTGTGCATAACTAGTTATTCTGGGATGTCTAGTTTGAATCAGAATAAAATGGACACTTTGTAGACATGCGCACTATGGGCCATGATAGGGGAGATTATTTGAAAATTTACAGAGGTATATTCATTTAATCAGTTGAATAGTGTTAGCTTAAATGTTATTTTCAGCGTATTACAAAGTTTTTGGTATTTTTACTGGTAAAATCATTACATTAAAATAAATAAAATGTACCATAATAATAAAAAAATGAACCATATTCTTTATTAGATGCCGAGCAATAACATGGTAAAAAAAACACCATAGTCTTTCCTTATATGCAAGGACAGGACTTTTTACAATGTGACAGTGACTTAATAAAATGTAAATAATAAGTAAAAAGGTCATTTTACTGTTATTTGCTGTTATTTTACTGTTGTTGTCAACAACAACAATAACACCACGAACAATATATAAGCAACCTAATATGAAAAAAAGCTCAGTAATACCTCACAGTTTGTGTATAAAATGTGTCCTTATTTCTTTTGTATAACAATGATGATCTCAGATATTGTGAAAGGGTTTTTGAGTTTCTTCAGTTTGTTGTTAGAAAAGGAGACAAAAGAAAAGGTTAACTACATTTCAGCCATGAAAAAAAAGACAACCCATCCAGAGGACGCTTTCAAGGTGAAAAGTAACATCTGGCTCCAGATTACATCACTTTCTGTCTTATCTGATGCTCTTTGTGAGAAATGTTGTCATACACCTTTAGGAATGCGTTCTACAGAAGAGGTTTTTTTATTATTCTTTTTTGTGGAAAGTTCAATAAAGAAGATAAAGCTTTACAAGGTTTCACATATAAAATACATAAAACAAACAAAAAACTGTGTATATTTAGAAAACTTAATTGAAAATCAGAATCCAGCTGCACTCCCTGGTTAAAATAGCATTATATCTATTGGTTTTTGTAAATGTTAATGTGTAAATGTCAGAACAATATTGTTTTTTATCAAAAATAGTTGCGACCCTATAGATAAAGCTAAAATATGATTGACTGATTTGTTTTTTGCGTTAAGAAATGTTCAAAAAAATCTAATAAAGTAGCTGTTGAGTGTATGTGCAATAACTTTTGTTTTTGAGCAACCTTGTTGAAAAGTATTTGCACCCAGGATAATGTTAGTCATATTAATACCTTATTTGAATGAAAACACTCTTAAAAATGGCTTCAAATTATATTTCCTGGCATAATTTTAGTATAGGGTAAAGACATTCTCAAACAACATGTCCTGAAATCTATTTCTAACTACCTTTTACATCTGAAATTAAAATTTTAACAAACATAATGTCCCTCCAATGTTTTCAAGATCAAACCCAAGAAAACCATTGGAGACCGAAAGTGTAATCTCTCCTAAGTTTTTAGCATATTGATATTATAGCAGCTCCAGGCTACTCATTAATAACTTACCATTTATTGTCTTTCCATTAGCTTGTTCCTTACTGCAGCTCTCTTCATCATGTTTCATTATATTCAATATTTTCCTGGCCACATAACACTAAACTAATCGCTTGACTGGCTACTTCGTCTCAGCAACCAGGAAAAGCTAACCAGTTGGACGTCAACTTTGTTTTGTTCCTGGACTGTCAAGACGAGTCAGTCTGCAGGAAGTCCAGCCCAGAGTGGGTCAAATGGGACCGGAGACATAATTCCATCAATTGATTGACAGAAACTACAAAAATCTGTGATGGTTTGTTTTGTGATTGCATGTCTTCTGCTCAACTCAAAATTGTATTAGAAAGAAAATGTCAGGTTCAGTCCTTTCAGTATGTTTTATAGGTTGTCCACAGGGGTCACCCAAGCCACGCCCAGGTGCACCTGATCACCAGGTGCACCTCATCACCAGAGACGAGTCGTGGAGGGTTAAAAGGAACGGTGGACTCACTTCTCGTCTCGAGTTTTAGTTGCATTTGGTAACGTACATCTCTGAGCCAGCCATCTTGTGTATAAGTTTTAATCTCCAGTTTAGTTTTTGTCTCTAGCCATTCTCTGTAGTTTGATCGTCACTAGTTCTATGTTTTGTTATTTTGATACTTTGATTATTTTGTTACCGTAAACTTAAGGATCTTTTTCTCTAGCACCAGTTCTTGTTCAACTCGACCCCTCTTGCCAATACGTCCTGGAGGTGGACGCCTCAGACCTGGGAGTAGGGGCCGTTCTCTCCCAAAGATCCTAGGAAGATGAGAAACTTCACCCATGTGCCTTTTTCTCGTGACGACTCTCCCCAGCTGAACGGAATTACGACGTGAGAGACCGGGAACTTCTGGCAATCAGGCTTGCTTTAGAGGAGTGGCGCCACTGGGTGGAGGGCGCCAGCCATCCCATGTTGGTCTGGACGGATCACCGGAACCTTAAATGTTTAAAATTTGCCAAACGCCTAAACCCACGTCAATCTCGCTGGTCATTGTTCTTCTCTCGTTTCAATTTGTCTATTTCTTATAGACCCTGTACCAAAAACATCAAGCCCCACGCACCTTCACACCAGTTCTCTCACAACAACGACGCACCTCCTGCCCGACGCGCTTCCATCGTTCCTCCTGACTGTGTGGTTGGTCTGGTATCCTGGGAGATTGAGGACATCATCTCAGAGGCCCTACTTTCCGAACCGGATGCCAGGACACCACCCCAAAAGACCAACTATGTTCCCTCCACTGTCTGCTCTAGTGTCATCCACTGGTTTCACGCTTCTCGCCTCTCCTGTCACCCTGGTTCCAGTCGGACCATCCCCCTTATTTCCAGTAGTTTCTCGTAGCCCAACCTTCATCACAATGTCCATCAATATGTACAAGCCTGTCCTACATTTTCCCAAAATAAATCCAGCAACAAGCCTCCTTTCGGTCTCCTACAACCCCTCCAGATCCCTAAGGGTCCCTGGTCTCACATCGCCATCGACTTCGTCACAGGCTTTCCAGTTTCCCAAGGTTTTACCACCATCTTATCCATCATACACCGTTTTTCTGAATCATGCCATCTCATCTCCCTTCGCAAGTTGCCTTCTGCTTTTCAGACTGCCCGCCTCCTTGTCAAACATGTTTTCCGGCTCCATGGGATCCCTACCGAGATCCTCTCTGACCGCGGCCCCCAGTTCACATCCGAGGTCGGGAAGCACTTCTGCGCTGCCCTGGGGGCCAAGGTCAGTTTAACTTCTAGCTATCATCCTCAGTCCAATGTTCAAGTTGAACGCCTTAACCAGGAGGTTGAGGCAGCTCTCCGTTGTTTAGCCTCTACCCACCAGGCCAACTGGAACCAGCACCTCCCCTGGATTGAGTACGCTCATAACTCCCACATCTCTGCCGCTACCGGACTCTCACCTTTTGAGATCTCCCTGGGGTACCAGCCACCACTTTTCCCCAGCGATGAGAAGAACATATCCGTTACCTCTATCCACCACCACATCCGCCGAATCAGGTCTGTTTGGAAAGACACCTTCTCCGCTCTCGAAAGTTCTTCAGCCCAAAATAAAAAGTATGCAGACCGCCGACGCACTCCAGCTCCCTCATATTCTCCCGGTCAACAGGTCTGGTTATCCTCCAAAGACATTCCCCTCAAGTCCGTTTCCCGAAGGTTGTCTCTCCTTTTTGTCGGTCCACACACCATCGAAAATGTCATCAGTCCGTCCAGTGTCCGTCTATGTCTTCCTTCCACTCTCAGGATTCATCCCATTTTTCACGTCTCTCAAGTCAAGCCAGTCCAGACCAGCAAATTGTGCCCTCCAGCCGTCACCCCTCCACCCGCCCGTGTCATTGATGGGCACCCTGCCTATGATGTCCTGGCGTTCATCAAGTAAGCTCGTTCCTGTTCATTCTTCCCATCTGTTCCTTGCACAATATTCCAACTCTGCTTACCTCACAGCGTTGCCGGTTTCCCACGTCGTCTTCTGTACCTCTGAGTACCGTTTGCCTCTGGTTCCCGCCACTGTAAGACATCTCAAATTATCCCGTTCCCTGTTGTCACTTCACCAAGCTCTCACTGCTGTCGGATTACTCACCTGTGTTTCCCGTTACCATCAGACGTCCTCATCTCTGGTTCCTTTGCCGTTGTCGATCCCGCTGCTGATCACCGCTGGTTCCCATTGCCGCTGGTTTCCCATCTGCTGTTTATTCCCCTGGTCCAAGAACACATCATCCATTCCAATAAATCCTTATTATAATAAACTCCTGAGAGTTCTCTGGTTTATATGGGTCAGCAGACTAAACATTATGACAGAAAGAAACAAAAACAGTGAATTAAACACATCCCCTTGTCCAAAATACAAAAATGTTTTTTTTACTCAACAAGAGGAACACTAAGAAAACCCTACTGCCAAATAGCTAGGGTATTCCCCTTTACCAAAAATAAACTGTATGAGACGCTTCTTGTAGCTATCTGCCATGCTTTAGCATCAAATTGGAAAGTTTTCCCCACTCCTCACTTTCAACTGTGAGTGTTTGAAGGGTTTGAATGTCTTAACTCACCTCACTGCATCTCTAATGAGGTATGAATCTAAGCTTTTTCTCAGTATAAGACTTTAGGACTTTTATTACTTAATATGCTGAAGGTCATTGGCAGAGTTGTCAAGTCCAGCTCTGCTTTACACCAATTTTAACAATACAATAACAATATTTCAAAGAATACTTTGTGAATCTAAATACCTCAGGGATATCAAGTAAATAATTCGATAATTTAGCAGCATTGCAAACTTATACAGGCCTGTACTTTAGTATCAATAGTAACAAAAACCCAGTCCATTAGAGTCAAATAGAATAAAATGCCTTTTATTGTAAATATACACATTGTATTCCTGTATTTTTCTATTTTCTTTAGCATTTTACAGCCTTTTTTCAGGTGAACTTGATCAGACGGCCAAATCTAAAGATTGTGGTAACTGATTGAAAGGATGTCCACTTAACAGAGTATTTATTTAATTTCATTTTACAGAGAAATGCCTGACATCCCTTTTAAACATCTTTAAATACCTTACGAGACTCATGAGATGCTACAGTATATATAAAAACAATAAGAAAACTCTGAATCTGGTTCAGACTCATATCAATAGGACTCCAAAAAACAGTGTAAACCTATTTGAAAATCCTGAATAACAATGTCCTAACAGTTTGTGCCGGATGTGCCCTGTGTGGGATTTCAGCTAATTTAAATGAGGTGCTCTAAGTTGTTCATCACAAGAAACTGCATATGTTGTCACACAGCACATTTTAAAAGGTTTTTTCTTCATTTTATAGTCCATTTCAGCTTTTTCTTTATTCACTTGCATTAATATTAAATGTCCAAATATACTGGAAAGACACACTGGAGTAATTGCCTTTCCCTGTGTTTTAAAATGACTAGATAGCCACAGGGTCTGTAAATAAAGCATGATGGAGCAAAGTCAGACGAGTCCGTTCCATTACGTACCAATATTAGAGTTAATGAGTCAGATCAGTCTGTGAAGACCTGCGGTATTGATGTTCATCTGTAGCTTTTCCGCAATACTATTTCAAATTGAAATGCGAGCTATCTGTCACAGCACATTTCCTATGCTTGAATTCAGTGAAAACTTGATGTATACCAATAACTTGTGTTTAAATAATTCAGGCTCATCACGGTAAAATGATGATTGTTCAGTTTTCCTTACATTGCGCTGAAGATGATGATCTGTGATGAGTGATATGCAATGCATGTTTAATGCTTTTGTTCTTCAGAGTTTTTCACTTTAGAGCTGCACTCAAGGTAGCTGCAAGTGTCACAAAAGGCATTTAAAAATGACTTATCAGGAATTTTTTTTTCAAATTTTCAAATTTCAATCAATCTCTAGCCAAAGTGATGCGATTATGTTAACCAGGATGCCAAGATATTTAAATACTATTGTGCAATTCTGAGCACAGTCACGCATCACGAGCTTTACTTTTAAACTCAAATGATTGAAATCAAAAGTATTCAATTTTTTCATTCTTTCTTAAATGAAAGTCATTCAGAAATAAATACCATAAAATAATAGCAAGCCAAAAATCAGTAAATCGTGCTATTGGTGTCAATGCAAAGTATTTTCAGTGATTAGCTCTTAATCTTAATCTGTTATAGTCTCCCCCCTCATAATAAAAGTCATCAAGGGCAGAAATGTAAAAAAATTTTAGTGCTACTTTATGCAACAGGAAGTTTCAGTGTTTGTTTTAAAGATAGAGAACCGTTGACTTTTGTTTGTATCTATGGTGATGGCCCTCCAGTCCACTTGGTGTATTTGTCTTATTTTTCTTTCGGGGAAGCAGGTAAATGGCTGGGCTGCCTGAATGAACACACTAGGCTGGTGTTAAAAGACAGGCTTTGAGAAAGTTTCAACAGCTTGGTCTGGCCTCCAATTTTGACTTGGTTTGGCCTCCAATTTTGACTTGGTTTGAGCCAGACTAAGTACTTGTGCCCCATTCAGACTCTTTGAAATTCTCTTTAAAATATATATATATATATATATTTATTATAGATCTGCTTGCCTGTTTCCTATTTATTTATTTTTTTGTCATAGGCTTTTAGCCAAGTGTGACACTACAAATCTATAGATAGTTTATACATCCCCTTGAATTTTAACATAGCATAAACTAAAGGGTCTTACTTTAGGCATACATGGAACTTTTCCTGTGCTGCTATTTCTGAGCAGAGCCTACTGGGGTCAGGGATTCTGGTAAGTAGAGATTGGTGGGCCTGGCTTTACTGAGAATTCAGATATATTAAACTTCAGTTTATGTGTACATAAAAGATAGTTATGATAATGAAAATAAGTATTCTTTGTATCATTGAAAATATACCACAAAAGGAAGTCGTTTATTGTCAAAGTGAAAACTTTAATGTCACCACCAAGAGTTATCCTCATCTTGCTATATCTTCCTTTAACTAGTAAAGCTCAGAAACAATTTTCATTAAGGGCAGATTTAAAACGCATTTTTTTTCTTAATAAGTGTTTTACTTCATTCTTTTTTTCTGAATTTGCAACATAACAGAAGTCAGGGTGGTATAACAACTTGAGCCTGCATCTATTAATTCCCCAAGAGTGTAAAAATCCCTTAGCCGTAGACCTTATGAGATTTTATTACCCGTCTTAACTCAGCAGACACATGAAAACATTTCCTCTGAATAGAATGTAGCTTGTAATTACACTTTCAGTGCAGCATATCTTGGAAAACAATTAATTAAAATAATAAGCCAATATTTGGTAGACAGCTTGCTCAAAGCTTTGCTGTTCATATCATAATGAAAGGCGTCTATGAGACTATTATTGCAGAAAATATGCACTTGATGTAACTTACTGATACAGTTTCTCTTTTGCTATCTGTAGAGTTAATCAGCTGTAAGTTAATCTTTTTTGTTTGCTGCAAAAACTGAGACTGATTGCTGCTGTCATGATCACCAGTTTCAGCGAGGGGGCTAATTTGACGCTTCAAAGCTTTTCCTGAAGGCAAACATATTTAATCGTACGTCAAGGTGAATTTCAATATTAACTAAAAGTTTGTTTGTTGTAGTTATTCAACTAAGAAAAAGAAAACATATTATATAGGTTCATCACATGCCCTCTCAATACAGTCTGTCAGAAGAGGGAAGCATGTTACAATGTCCAGATGAATTCTGTGCTGACTTTGGACTTAAAAAAATAGAGTGGACCCCATTTAACTCTTAAATTGGCTCTGCTTCATAATCTACTCAACACTGCATATATCTTTGTTGCTTGTGGAACTTTTCGACCCCCCTGTCCTACCAACAAACTTTCCAATCATTTTCTTGGATACAACCCTCTGAAAACGACTAGCTTTGTGGTTTGTGGAGGTTGATTGACAATGATTGTCTTTTAGACAACTGAGAAGTCAGCATTCTTCTACCGGAAATATATCAAGGTCATAACTTGATACTTATGTAATACAAATTATTTATTAAGCCTCCTACTCAATCTTTTAATCTTCTGAGAATTTTTTTCTTTTGAATATGGTGAGCCATAGTCAAAAAAGTAAATGCTCAAAATATTTCACTACTATAGCAGTAAGCTTGGACATTAAGCAGATCTATATACAATAATAGAAGGAAACCAGCTTAAACATATTAAACAAACTAAGCCTGTTTTAAGGATTATTTGAGATATTAATCTCAGTTTCATCTGGAATAACTGTTAATTTAGGAATCACAGTTAAGATGAGCATAGCTATTTTAAATAAATACCCCAGAATTTTCTCTCAACATTCGGATGCTGACACTTTCTGTTTGACTTTTCGCAGAAACTGCAGGAAGGGGATAAATGATGGAGGAATAATAGCTTTGACTTATCACTACGTGCGTTTCTCCTTTTCACCTCAGCCGGTCCTGCCATCTAACATCTTGTCTCCTCAGCCAATTACTACTCATGCTGCAGACCCTGGGAAGATGGGAGGTCCCTGCCCGCTGTGGCTCAGTAGCAAGATGACAAGGTTTTCTTGGGTAGATGAACATCCGGCTAATCCATTTTCTCATGCCCTACCGTTGCCTCGGAGTACAAGGAGGTCAAAGAGACTAATGATTAGTGCTGCTGGAGCAGTTACAATCTGATGCAAAATAAAACAAATGCAGAAAGATCCCCTTTGATGTATGCGCACCCCAGGATATCACGTCACATCGTTTTCCTGACAGAAGTCATTGTTACTAAAGCCATGACAATGAATGAATTTAGCCACATTAATATTGTTCCATCTCCCTGAGCTTTGTCTGCCTCCAGCTTCATAAACAACTTCTGAATAGGGATTGATTAAATTTGTATGTAAAGCAGAATACGGACCCAAAGAGGACTAATGGGTAAAGTGACCAGCTATAAACTATCACTTGTGTTTTCTGTGGTGCAGAAAACGACGGCTTTAATTTGAACCGATGTGCGTGTATGGATAAAAAAAAAAAAAAGTCAAGGGTTGATGCTCTGTTTCACAAAACGTCCCCAAGGTAATATATATGGAGAGTGATGAAGGCATTTGTAAAGGTGAAGAGGATGTTGGAGTGTTCACAAAGTGTCCTTGAGTCAGGCGGGCCCTCAGTGTCTAATTACCACATTAAAAAAACACACTATTCTGTTTGACATCTGCAAGGTGCTGCGATGAACCAACATAAACTTGGTTTTATTACCAGCATAACAATATAGGGAAACCATTTATAGCAATGCTATTTTTTATAAACAGAATTTATAAACATACTTATCTCTTTTTGTTTACTGGTTTATAAATACCTCAGTATACTTTATAAAATAGTTTAAATGAATATAATTACTATGTAAATGATATGTTTGAAGGAATAGAAATGTGCAATTTACATTGCCTTCATGTATTCAATGTTGGGATTTTGTCAAGGAATCAAGGAATCAAGGAATCTTTATTTGTCATCACATCACATGTGGTACATGAGGTGGGACGAAAATTCTAATCCCCCGGTCCAGTTTACACCCTGATAGCAATTTTAAATAATGTAATAAAATATAAGAGTATAATATCTATGCAAGAAATAGGATTTGAGCTACACAAAATCTACAATATGGACACAGAAT
>JAVLVB010001001.1:5196052-5209632 GCA_032876305.1 Orestias chungarensis
TTAAACTTCGGCAGGCAGTTCTTCAGTTCTACGTGGTTAAAGTCCCCCGCTACCACGTAGAAAGCCTCCGGGTGCTTGTTCTGAAGCGAGCTGATGTTGTCATGGAGCTCCTTCAGCGCGATGTTAGCATTAGCATCCGGCGCTATGTAAACAGCAACAACGAACACAGCCGTAAACTCCCGAGGCAGATAGTGAGGTCATGGTGCATTTTTAAAAATCTGAGTTTACTTATTTTTGAAAATGTTTGTTATTAAACTGTATCCATGAGAACCTTATTTTCCATATTTTATATTTGATATTTGATTTTCTATATTTGTACCTTTTGCTTTCTGTGTAATGTCCACCAAATCAGAGATTAGGTAAAGAACAGAAATGATTTTCCCCATTTTTTAAGAATTGTTTCCATATAAAACTGAAACCAGATGTTTACATAGAGTATTGAGATACCCTTTCTATTTTTAAACTGACATTAAATCAGAATTAAATCAGACTGCATCTCATCCATGATGCATGGCGGTGGCAGCATCATTTAATGGGCATGCTGAATGCTGCATGAGAGATTGGTCCACATTAAAAACATAATTGATGGCTTTATGTAGAAGGAATATTATTTGGAAAGACAGAAGCAACATCTCAAGACATATACTATGACTTTGTAAAAACATAAACACAAATCGTTTCATTAGGTGAATAATTAACCAACATTATTACCTGAGTCCTGAAAACATTAGACACCTGACTCAGTTACATCGGTTTCGGAGGAAATTGCTGAGAAAATGTTATGAAAGCATACCAGTCATATAGTTTAAAGGCTCTCAAATTATCGAAGAAATTAAATAAATGTATTTGAACTTGCAAATTTAAAGAAATTAATCAAAAACATCTGAAAACTCCTCTCTTTAATAGTCTGGCATACAGTAAAAGTAAATAATCTTAACCTAAAAAATGTCTTTGTAAACAATGTATTTTAATAACTGGTTTAACTTTTTATTTGTCTGAATCATTATCATTTATTATATAACAAATTAAGTTTATCGGGGAGTCAGCCTGTGCCTGGTTGTTTGGAAACCGTTGTTATAGTTTAGGTAATGAGACTATAGTGAACAACAAAATGTCTTAAACTACGTTGTTGATCCGATTTACCTGGTTTATAAGCAGTGATAGTTGCATTCTCAGGTCTGTATGTGACTTCAAACATCAGAACCTCCTCATTTCCACTTGTTTATACCATCAGCCATTCTTTTCAGAACTGTGTTACTTGAAAATTGGATCATGCTTTTATCTTCTAAAAATTGAAAGTTTAGCTTAATGTATTTTAGTTTAATTCATCAATTTGGCTGTTTCTATATCCTAACAGCTGATTATATAAAAAGACAAACTATTTCCTCACTGATTTCCAACTTAAAGCCTCAGAACACATGGGGTTGAGTGGCACAGCAGGCCGAGTGTCTGATTCAGTCTGGCTCGCTGTACCATTTGAAGCACACGGCTTTCCTAAAGCTCCACTTTGCCATAAATTAAGCCTTAATGCGACTCTTTTGTCCATTGATTTGTTAGCCCTGCATTTCCTGCCCTGCTTTGATGTCATAGTATTGTCAGTGCATGGAATATTCCAGATAAAATTATGGAAGGTTTCAGCTTTTAAGCTTGTTATTTCAGGGGATTATTTGGCTGCAGTTGAATTAACATTTTTTATTCTTTTTTTTTGCCCACAAACTGGATTATGTGCCTGTGCTCTGCATAGGCAGTATCAAATGCCCATCTCTGATATGCTACAGCAGTGAACTCCCTTCACTCCAGACCAGATCTGTGCTGATTGGGTCTGGGGAGGGAGACGTGTAAAGGATTTCACCAGCTTTACGACACTGTGCCTCAGAGTCGGAAAGAGCAAAACAAAAACGCATTCACCAGATGCAGAACAAAGAGATCGTTGTGTATTATAGTTGAAAACTCTCACTCTGTGGGTTCAATGTTTCTGAGCTTGGGTTTTAATATTGCCTATTGACTGAGCTGACCTAAAATAGCCTGTTGTTGTGGCTTCCAGCTTGTGAAAGGGCAAAAAAATTAGTTTAGCTTCCGTTTGACCTGCGGGGACCCTATCACAGCTTGCCGGGAAGGAGCTAAACCTCAGCAGGAAGATAACGGAAAAAAACAACAAAAAAAACTCCCTCTTTACTTGACAGACTGGATCTTGTTCGCCTGTGATCAGTCCGCTGCATGAGAGCCACTGTGCGATACACAAAAACAATACAATAGAAAACTAAAGGCAGATTAATAGCTGGGATGACAGCAACCGAGAGATTTATCTCCATGTTTCCTTTCCTATCTGATAGCATTTATTTTATTCTTATTGCTTTTCTCCGAAATGGAAAGCATGGCTGCGAACAGCTGCCAGGCTTCAGCTTCTTATCCTTGTTCTTATGTTATAACAAGTACACTGAGCTGCAAAGCAACACTCAACTCAAACCAATTTGATGTATTATATTCCCAGTGACATCAGCCGTAATAAGACAACACATAACTTTTATCCTTTGCTGTCTCACATGAACTCAGGCTAAACTTTTCTGGTTTCTGTACAGGTTTAAGGTAAAAGAAAGATTTAAAAATCTTTATATAGTGATTTTTTTCACTGTAAATTAGGACATTTAAATACATTTTCTTAGGTAGAAATCCCTTTAAACTGTATGACTTTAGTCAAACATCTTCAGAATCGCCCTGCGTGAACACACTGTTTCCACTTGAAGCTAATTTGATGGTATGATTTGGTTCGATATTAAAATACTTTTCGATTGTTTTTATATTTCCTCAAGTGCACTAAAGTAAAGTGAAGTTTGAGTCTAAAGCCAATTTCAGCGGCAAGGACATTCAAAATGCTTCAGATCATAAAGATATCAATCAAGTATACAGCAAAATCATCAAAATATCCTGTTTTAGCTTCCCTCCACAATACATCAGAGATCTGATTGCTCCTTACGTCCATAACAGAGCACTTCGCTCTCAGACGGCTGGTTTACTGGTTCTTCCGGGAATCTCTAAAAGTAGAATGGGATGCATATCTTTTAGTTATCAGCACCTGTGCTAACAGCTAACAACAGCTAACAGCCCGTGAGGCAGACACCTCAGGTTCACAATTCTCTTGATTTAACACTCGGTTTGCTTCTATTGACTGTTTGATGATGTCAAAAAAGCAACCAGTGTGTTTGATGCATCACCTTCACATATCTTCAAACGGGCGTTTTTTCAACTGAAATGGTCTGAATCAAATGCAAATAAAGGCATGACCCCATCATATGGGATTTCTCAAATGGATGAACTGCATAGTTATATTAATGTATATCATGTCTTATAGTTAATAACTATTCTCTAAAATGTTTCTTGTTATTATGCTATTTAGAGAATATACATTTTTTTTCATTCAGAGAGAAGGAAAACAAATGGCAATGTGTTCTTTTATAGAGTGTATTTAAACATGCGGTTTCAGTTTCCTATATAGATAAACTAAAAAAGCTGACAATTTGAGGAAAATCTTACACATTTTCTAAAATTGTATATTATACTACCGTGTTACAATTTCCTTGCACACTGAATGTCTCAGAGTCTAGAATTTCAAATAAAAGCAGGTTTTGATTGGAGGGGAAATTATTTCTGAACTGAGTGGTCTTGCTGGGCAGGCCCATGTCCTGCATTTTCATTCCCTTCATTCATATCTATGTAAATAGGATACTTTTTCACTCCAGGTTCAGTGAACAAAAACGTAAGAAAATCTACAAAAAGCAACAAAAAGGAAACAAGTAAATAAATAAATTGCGGAGCAATTGAAATCAAAAACAGATAAATAGGAAAGCAACTTCTCCGAGCCTGAGTTTTGTTGGTTCTACATGATTGAACAGACTTGGTGTCACAACAAATAAAACAGGCACTGAATTTTTACATTTTATCAACAAGTCAGGCTGCCATGATTGTTTTTTTGTTTTACTTTAGGGGTTTTAGGGGTACCTAAATGATTTTTTTAGAAAATTTTATAGAAGATGGGCATCTAAAGATTTTTACTTTACATTTGTACACCTGTCCCATCCTACCGGATATAGTTATACCCGAAGGATCCCAAGACTGTTCACACAATGAAAGCGAGTGCATTCCATTGATGCAGCTGTACGTAAGGCATTTTAATTACTACAAACTCTCAGTGCAGCAGCCTCCTACAAAATCATACGGGTTTGTGTTGTAATGGAAGACAATATCCTACGAGCTTGCTCTTCTGCAAAAAAAAAAATCCTGTACTATTTTTGGAGAGCAGATCTCACTTGGCGGCATTGAAGGTCTCAGCTGCCAGCCAGATCTCTGACTGATGCTGATAAATACAATCTCTGCAAAGTCATCTGACATGGGACTGGACGCCAATTGTTCACTTTACCGCTGAAAACAAAGGCCAGATCGATATTGTTGTTTTTTTCTTTTATATTCAGTATGAATGGGGCTGTTCAGACAATGGCGATCCCCTGAATTCTAATATTTGTTATCACTTATGCAGCACACTTAGTGACTACAGAGTCATGCTCCTTTTTCAACTATATACAGCAATGACTCCCAGGATCCGCGTTCATTTTTCATAAAAAGCAGATGATTATAGTCTTTGTTTGGTCATATGAGACTGAACAAGGGCTTAAACCCTGTACAGGAAACTCGGTCTGTGTGTTTGGTCATAATGCCCATTGTTACATTTAGAATAAGAAAGAGTAAAGCCTAAGAACACCATCACACCTGTGATGTACAGGGGTGAATAAAATGGTTTCTTTTATTTTTATTGACCAAATGTAAATGAGGCTTAGATTGCACAGCTGTCATCAGCAATGCTTCCATCCAGCTGTCATTCAAATTTTGAGTAAACTCTTAAATGGCCCAAAAGAAAAGAAATGCTATTTTTTCATCGACTGGCTTGGAGCAAATCAAGCATGCAAATCAAACCACAGTATGCAAAGAGTAATTTAATCAAAAGTCATACAAGCTTGGTTGTAACAAACCAGAAGAAGTTAAATAAGTTCACAAATTATTTGGGCATCCTGCTATAATTTATAAATCCAACCCCAGGTTTTTACAGCAACATCAGCTTTAAACCATTTGCAGATCGAAAATGTGATCTATCCTTTAGCACATAAATTATTTTTCTGAAAAGCTAAAAAATAAAAACCTTAAGGAAGTTTTAAAGGATGTAAACACAGGACTTAGGAGGATATCTCAAAGTCTAAATATTGATCCCTCGTTTGCAACTTTAAAATGGTTGAAGCTATTGTGTTAACCAACTTTTCATGAGTTTAGGCTAAAGTGACTTCATTTTTCATTTATTTATTTTTATTCAGTATGTTATTGTAAGGATTATGTCCGCTCATCTTAATGGCTTTGTGTTAAAATGGCTTCGGGAATGACACCATAATTTTTGTCCCACAATCCTTTGAATCTATTCGTCCAAATTCTTACATCCAATAGATGAGTGTAATCTACTATTATCTGGTCATGCTTGTCTTCATGGTGTAAATTAGGATCACCAATAACGCATGTTGCTTGTGAACAGTTTTAGCTGCTAGTTTGTTTCGAGGCAGGAAAACCTTCAGGTTCATGTTTGAATACATCTATCAAACACAATCTATGGCCTTCTTTCACCATTCATGCAGTTGGCTCATCCTTGCTGCCATGGCGTTGCATATTTTCCTTTGATAGAGGTTAATTAGGTTTACCTATCTGCTTGTTTTCAGCTTGTACTTTGCACTGTGTGACAGCCAGTGTCTGCAAAGATGAGACTGCCAAAATGACTTTTTCCCAGGATTCACAAGCCACCCTTTAATTGTTGCTTTTTGTTGTTGCTAAATAAGGGGAATGGAAATGCCCCTTCCTGAGCTTCAAAGTATTGTCAGATGCTTGAATATAATAGATGTATTTTTGACAGGTCTGAAATAAAAATGAAATGTAATATCTAAATGTATGTAGCATTGACGCATGCAACATTAAATTGGCTTATTTCACCGCTTACATTTTCCGATTGGTAGTTGCACTTTCTCTAATCATCCAGACCAGAAAAACAATTAAATCAGATTTCAGATTTTTTCCGATTTTAAATACATGCCAATTATCATTGTTACCTTATGATTTTTGGACATGTATATAATCTTGATCACTGGTTCTTTGTCCTCAATCAAAAGTCTGCTATTGGTTTCTTCTTTTTCCTGCTCATCCCACCAGATGGACCCACAGATGGACACAGTTGTCTGTTAGCCCATTGCCTCTGCCAGCAGCCAGAACATTACGTTTGAGTATATCATACCCCAATTTGTAAAACTAGATTCTGATTTGCCTGCAAATTACAGATTTTACCATTATTTGGCAAGCTTAAAGAAGAGCATTTTACGACTATCAGATTGGGGCATCTCTGAGGAGCAGATCTGCTCAACCTCTGTGATCGCCAGGAGAGAAAAGGAGAATCAGTCCTGCCAAAGATCCTAACCTGATAAAATCCACAATTCATCCGTGCCTTGTCACGCCGCCATTATGTACTCTACTAAGGGTCAGCTGACAGACCCCCGGACTTCCTGGCTTTTCCTGGAGTCAGGTCGAATGACATGCTATCCAAATTTGTAACCTTTATTTTAAAGATGGGAAGAAAAGAGAGGGAAGACAGACCATAGTTCAGCAGTTAGCCTTTCTCTGATTGAGTCTCTGTAGTTTTTGGTAGCGCTACCAGCATAAAATAATAGCAGTCGACTCTGAATAATATAACTGAAACAGTCCCAAAACAGCGGGATAACATACTCAGCTAAATGGTTACATACTTGATTCTGAGCTGTTTTAATCATTCACTAATAACTAATGTTTACCCTGTAATAAATAGAGCATGCCGTGCTTCTTTATGCTGACAAGCTTTCAATTTCAACCAAAATCACATAATTTACATTCAAACCCCGGTTGAGGACCCAAAGGTGTTGAGAAATAAATAAACTCCAGGATCAATGTGATGGACTGATAAAATGCATTGCACATTTCCTGCATACCAATTAGCAACTTTGCTGTATTTGTATCCCATAGGTATCCTTGATAAATATGAAAACAACCATATAGTAAAGGTAACGGACAGTACTGGAAGCTTGCACAACATGCATATTTTAATTAAGATTTGGTTTATTACATTTAAAAATCTAAATTGGACAATAAATCTCATCTTGCATTATATAAAATATCAATTAGAATCCAGACACAACTAATTGAAGAAGATTTTTGTTTGTAAATACACATTTTATCCAAATTGGTCAGGTCATGAAGCATTTTTCTTGTTTCTGGCTCCACACACATAATACTCGTGCCTGAATTAGTTGAGTAGACAGGTGCAGCGGAGAATCCTCCCACTGTACGCCTCAACATTATCAGAGGGCAGAGAGTAACTGCTGCGCCTGACAGATGAGTGGGACTCTGAGTGTTTTTAGCTGGCTCATACTAAGTTTCATTGATAATCTGAGCGGAACGACATGCTCAATAAACAAGGGCATCTGCGGTGCTGACAAGCCGATCATGGGGCTGCAGGGAGACAAAAAAGACAGAAGAAAGGAAATGTTTGCTGATATGTTTGTATAGTTTCTCTGTCGCTGACGTGTTTCTGATCCTCTTACTGTTGCCGAGTAAGTGATGAAACTTCACATATATCCTCACTGCAGGCAACAGAGGACTTTTTATCTTGTAAAGAACTACAGTGGGAATTCTGCAACACTAGCTTTGTATCTTTTCTAGCATTTGCAGTAGTAAGACTTCGTCTTGTCTATATAAAGCAAAAAAAACATCTTTCGTTTTTTTTATGGATATATCTTTATGTCTAAGGTGAAATTTTGCTTTAAAATAGTCTTACTAAATTGAAATAATTTACCTTTCTGATTTGTATGTTAGTAGCACCTTTGAGAGGCACAGAAAGTGTTACAGTAGAACTGTGAAGCTGATTGTTCTTTTTTATCAGCTCTATAAATACTTATAAATTACTAATTTATAGGTTTAGTTAAACCATGTTAAGAAATCTTATGCACAATTGCTCATTTTTCACCGTTGCCAACTTTTCATTATTTCTTGTTTCTTGGATGATTATCATGTTAGGATCCGCAGGTGTTCGATTTTTAAAGCAACACTGCGATTATACGTCGACTTAAAGCTTTACTTGGATGTAACTTTAGGTCTACCGTGTTTTAAGGTCTCTGCCTAGAATTGACTGAATTTCTTCCTTCCTGTGTAATGATATGTTGTTATAGTTGCATGAAAATATACATTCTAATGATTTTACAATAATATACTTTTCTGTCTTATTTTCCTTTATATTTACTTTGCACCTTTCAGCTCAATTGTGTCAGCTCAATTAATTAAGGGTTTACTTTTTTATTTTCTATTTTGCATTTTTACAATCCTTTACTTGGGTCCAAAAACATGGCTTCTTTTCTCATCTACATAAATTTTGATGACTCACAGCTCACAAGACTCCCCCTGATTTCTTACATTTATTAAAAGGATAATAGCTATGTTGATTTAGTTACATCTTAGATAATAGGTAAAACCATGAAAATACCTTTTACTTATATTAAACCATCTTAGGGGTTTAAAATTGATTACCCAAATCTGTTCATTATTTTATGAACCTGTTCCGTTTTCCTGCCATATTTGCAGCCTTTCATTCCACATTTAATCTAATGTCATTTAACATGCCAAATGTAACAAATTAAATAATTTACACAGTCAGTTTTTTATTTTTAAATGTTACAAATATAACACCAATCCTCATGCTGGACCTTCGTATTGGTCTCATCCTCAGTCCTGTTATCATTACTAATATTATAGTTATTAATAGCTGAACACATAAAACAGTACCTATGTATATCTGTCCCTCTCTCCTGTTGACTCGCCATCTGCTCCTATGAGCCATATCTCCTTTTCAAATAATGAACGAGGCAGCATGATGACTCTGAACTGAACAGCTGTCCTAAACTTCTCCTTTGCTTGTAGACATAGTTGCAGTGCAGTTTGTCCACACAAAAAAACAACAACAAAACAATCATTTCTATCATCTTTTTCTTTTGCCTCCTTGTCATATAAGGCTAGATTGGGTCTAACGACACGCCTGTGTACCACTCTACCTTCTAGCTTGCCACCAGACGGCATTCACAGCATGTTTGCTTCACAGGCATGCAAGCCGCGCAGAGTCAACAAGTTAGCAACTAAATTAAGAAATATATAGTCACCTAATTTTAAGTTAACCTATATTTATAAAGGATATAGTTGTCTAACAATGAAATTTTGTTGTGTGTCCACTTTGTGGCACTCTTGTCATCATTCCTCTCCTCATCCTCCCAAGGAGCTGATGCAATAGTAGAAAGTATTTTATTAGAGGGTCTTATATTACTTGTTAAGGTTTTGGAAATAATTTACATTGGATTTTGGTCCAAACCCAAATCCAGAAAGCATAATCCATTGTACTGGATTATGTACAGTATGTACAACCACTCAAACACACACCTAAGGACAATTTAGAGTACCCAACCAGCACCAACAGTCATGGTCTGTGGTATGAAGCCAGAGTACATGCACAGGGAGAACATGCAAACACCTTGCAGAAAGACCCAAGGTGGACTTGAACCCAGAGCGTTCTTGCTGCAAGGCAACAGGGGTACCCACTGCGTCAATTTGCAGCCTCTGTTTTGTATATTTATGCAAAATTCATGGTGTACTACTGTGTTGGAATTTTGTAGGTATTTTATTTTTTCATGCCACCATAGTTTCATTTTTCTAAAGTTTATAATTGATGAATAGGGATCCTAACAGCTGTAATAGTACAAATCAAAAAATGTGGGACTGGGATTTATCTTTATCATATTTTACAGAAAATGTTGCATGATATAAATCCTTACGTTAATTTATCAATGTCTTGGATTTGCTTTGTGGCTGATTTCATAACAGCAGTTTGTAAGAAAAAAAGACAAGGAAGAGAAATCTGACCGACCCACTGACTCTGCAGGAATAGATCATTTTAGATAAAGAATTTGAACGAAGAATTTTGTGAGGAGTCTCTTAAAGTATATGCAGCATAATCAAACCAATTTATATAGTGATTTAAAGGCAAAGAAGTTTTTTCCATGTATTTTCCAAATAACATTTACTTTTGGCAACAAGTAACAGACCTTACACACTGACTGTTTACAGAGTGCATAAATATCTAAAATATCGTCTCCCTAATTTTCCAAAAGACAATTTCGTTAAACAGCTCATTCGTATCTGCTCGAGCTTTTCTGGAAGAACAATATTCCGTATAGGAGCTGAGCACACGTTTGTCTGCCTTCAACGAGATATACTGACTGTTATCAGTTAAAACCTATGTTCAGTAAAAGACAAGCTTTGCTAATTAAATGGTCTCACCCATATGGAGATTGAAGGGAAATATTTCCACATGTTTGCCCCCAGCGGCATTTTGCACAAAACCGTGTTCCAAACACATTGATCTAGTCTCACTGGGGAGACTTTATGGTACATGGCTCCTTCCTAACTACTCACAGAGACTTATCTCTCTGAGTCTCAGGAAAAAAAACAAAAAAAAACGTCTGCATGTAATGGCAGAAAATCCTAGCTGAGGTAAATTTGTGGGCAATTAGAAGGCGCTGCCAGCTCCCAAGCATTGTGCCTGCTCCCTGCACTCAGATGGGCAGATTTACCGTCTGTACTCTTCAACAGGCCTGTCTGTGTTTGTTCTGTCTCCAGTGGCTGACTGAAGACCTTGCTCGCCCAACGAAAACAGCGTCAGAGATAGCTCAGCCAGCCATGAAATTGATTTTGTATTAACAAACAAGGTGGTCTGGTTTTCCCTTACTGTTAATCAAATCATTTCACGGATTGAGGGGAGGAAAGAAGAGAGTAAAATCATTACCCTCCACCCGTAAATCAGGTTCACTGCAAACCCGGTGTCCCATTAACCCTGAAACCTACTCAATAGCTAATTAAGGCAATTACTTCAGGCATGACACGGCAGTTAATCATGACTGACTAGCTCATTCATACTGGTGGCTTCATTACCATGGCATGGCTCTCTGATGGCAGCTCTCATTCAAACACGCAATGTAGAAACGGGGGATAAACGTGGCTGTTGGTCTGTTATCCACCCACTCTCCATTTACAGAGCTATTACTGGAATAGGTGAAGTTATATAAAAAAACTAAAGTGTAGCGCAAATTGTTTGCATAGAGCCATCAGGAATCAATCTGGAGCGCGATGGAAAGATTACGTTTTCAACATAATTACAGCTTTTTTTTTTTTTATCCTCATAAGATGACAATGGGTGATGTAGAAAACGTTATTAGTCTAAATCCACCAATTTAGGATTATCAGGGTCAACAGTTGTGTAGATTGTTGTCTATCTATACATCCATTTGAACATTTTTTGAGACTCTATACTGTGATAAGCCACAGGTTGTGTCCCTGTTTGCGACCGTGCCTGTGGTACTGCACAAGACTTTAGTTGCACTCCGACGGCGTGATCAGCCCGTCCTGACACCCAGCCTGTCAGCAGTTCCCATCCCGCTTGAGGGACTGATTCTGACAGACAGCTGTGCTGAGGGAGGCCCTTGTAGTGAACTGTCCTGAGTGGGATTATTGATTTTACTGTTTGTCTCCCTTGACTGCAGCAAGGTGGAAGCTCGACGAAATAACTCCCACAGCCATGTGACTTGCTCCCCCATTTCAGGCTCCACTCACTTCTTTTTTAAAAGATCAGCACACCTGTTTCTGTATGTTTACAGGGCATCTGGCCCGAGCTGGTCAGAGGGTCCTCGTCCTCACGCTGTTAAATGTCACTCTCCCTCCTCCACTTCACACGCCCCTTTTGGTTGTTTCATTTCCATTCGCTGCTGTGAATTAAAACATTCTGAGTGACCCGTCAATCTTGTAGACAGAAAATTTCAAACTGCAACTGAGTCAAAATCCCCAAATATCCACAGACATAACAAAAAAGAAAGTATGCATCACTGCTGCATAATTCCCCAAAGTTTTATATTTATAGTTATTAAGGCAAGCAAGGGCTCATCTGGACGCACCCTGCTGGGACACTTTTGTCTTTGATCCACTTTAGGCAGACGACTCAGCGGACGAAAGAATTGCTGTGATTGCAAGTGTAGAGAGGTAATTAAAAAACAGCATGTCTGCCCTTGCTCTTACATCATTTGTCTTCTTAACATGGAAGACACAGCTGCTTATAAAATAGGTTTAGACAAACAGGCGTCTGTTTGCTTTGAATTAACAGGCGTTGCTGTAAACGTCCTCAGAGAGCTTGGGTCTCTGACTTCGCTGTGTAAACAATTAAAATTGGACATATCCTCAGATTGTGACTCTTTTCATTTCAAGGTAAACAGCAGAATAACATCTCTGCTACCTGTAGATATAACTTTTTTTAAGTCTTTTGATTTGTATTATTAATATTAGAAAAGTACTACATAAAGCAGTAATGACTAGTTGAAGAAAGCAGATCATAGTATACCGAGAAAAGAAATCCTTCGATTTCAGATCCACCTTAACGCTCCACCAGCTTAAAGCTGAGGTGGACAACTTTTATGAAAAAAAAATTTAGTACATGACATTGTAATGAGAGACAGATAATTTACAAACAAAACAAGTTAATCTGTCAAGCTCTCTGGTCTAACTACAGAAAACAAAAATCTCACATATGTGCCCTTCCTTTTTACTCACCCCATTTTATATTGATATAAAAATACAATATACACATATAGAACTAGTCAATTTGAAAGCTTTTGGTCAAAAAATCCACAGGTTTAGCGAAATTTCTTGATTAAAGGAACCCCCCCCCCCCCCCCCCCCCAAAAAAAATAAAACTGTATGTTACAAGTTATTCCCGGGAAATAAAGAAAACACAAACAGAAGGTAGTAACATGCTGGTAGAAGCTTTGTGTTGTGATAAGACTTTTGTTAAGCAGAGAAAGGGAAGCTTGTGAAGTTATGGGCAACATACAGGGAGCGTAAGACAGGAACACCCAAACTTTAGGAGATGTACTTAAAACTGTTACTGCTAGCATTGAAACTGGGGGTGATGAATGCAAATGCATCGAATATTTGTTCAAATTTACAGATCTATAAAAAATCTAAAGCCATTTTTTATTTGCCCCTACTTCCCATCCATGCAGTGAATTCATTTGGAATTGGGAATTTCTGAACTTTATCTCAAGTGAGCGACTTTCGGCAGGTCTGCGATCTGAATAACTGCACTTAATCTTTAACAATCTTTAACTTTAGCTCTGCCCCTGAATATAAGGAACGTCCTGCTGCACAGAAACTCATTATTTCACAGTGTTTAAACATACGCCTCACCCCACAGATAAATCGATTATCATCATTATCATAGCTAATGGTAGATGCGTGTGGGTGGGAGTACAGCTTGTTCATCATGACACCCAAGGCCAAATATATAAATATATATATATATATATATATATATATATATATATATATATATATATATATATATATATATATATATATATATATATATATATATATATATATATATA
>JAVLVB010001001.1:5209732-5234082 GCA_032876305.1 Orestias chungarensis
ATATATATATATATATATATATATATATATATATATATATATATATATATATATATATATATATTTATATATATATATATATATATTTATATATATATATATATATATGGTGAACTGTGACAATCTGCAGCCAACTCAAGAGTCTGAGGAATATAAAATTAAGCAAAATTCGGCTTCTGGATGAGTAACAGCTGATTTAGACAAGCAGTGTGAAGGTAGCCTGCTGACCAGGGTGATTTGGTCCTATTATAGCCCATATCTGTCAGTCCACAAAAAATACGGGAGCAAGACAGCAAGAATGACCTAAACACACCGGAAAGAGTCCAGGTGCTAAAGTGAATTGGAAACCTTATTCCAGCCCAAATCCTGATAATTATCCTGTTCAAATCATGTGTCGTTTATATAATACCTGACCACCTTTTGAGGAGTGAAGATGGTTCTCCAACATTCACATTAGACCAATTGGGTAAATAATATTTAACAGTTAACAAGTTACATACTTCAACCCAACATTACAAAGTTGTTAGACAGTAAATTTTTGTCATTCATCCTAATCATTAAATTAAGGTATTTTTAATATAGAGGTTGGGAAAAATGGAGTAAAGAGGAATTTAATGTAGTTTTATCTCTATACACTTAATAAATGTCCAATATGCAGGGAACTGTCATGAAATGTTCTCTTTACTCACCTCTGAAATCCAAAAAATGAACAAGATGAATCATCATTGAATGTGAGTAATATAATATATAAACAATTGGGCCTGAATTTATCCTGAAGCCGTAAGATTTATGTTTTTTTTATGTAATTTTACCAATTTTATCAACATGTTTCTTCTATAATTATAGACATTTTAATAAATTTCTTGAGTGGCTCAGTCAGTCGAGGGAGCAAAAAATTAGGGTGAGCGTGAGTATATAAAACCTTTAAAACTTATCTGAATACACTGTGTAATAAATAGGGTCAGTTAGAATGCATGTATGATTGATTGAAGGATTTTATTTTTTGGTAAAGTGCCTTGAGATAATGTTTCTATAACTGTTTCTATATATCTATATCTATATATCTATTTATCTATATATATATTTTTTTATTTTATTTTATTCTATTTTTTTATTTATATAAATAAAACAACTGAATTCAAAGTGGTCTTTTAACCTCAAAGACTAGGAGCTCACACTGTGAATAAATCACCAGTGGAAAAAAAGGTTAAAAAAAACAAAAAAAAAACTGAAAACTGCTTAGCAATCATAAAAAGAGTTTCATTGAAAATGTTTTGGTATCAATACTCCAATTATCTTTTCAAAGATGCTTCCATCTGCTTAAAAGACTATTACAATTACACAGATCAAGATGGAGGTGAGGTTTGGAGACAACATCCAAGCTTGTGTGGAAACCATAGGGAGTCCAAAAAAAGAATAACCACAGTTGCTTAAAAGCTTCAGCAAGCAACAGAATGATTGCAGCCTAACGTGGAAACTTCACCAGGTGTGGACCCTCCAGCAGAAATCTGCTGTTAAGAGAAGAACTCATACAAAAACACAACCACACACCCCAATCGTAACATTATGCTGTCCAGCAACTTAGAACAAATGAAGCAAACCTGGCTTATGGTACGTGATTTGAGATTTATATAAGCATAATTTAGGAATATTTTATGAGGGTTTGTAAAACCTGCAGCACAACGAACCTCAATGACAAGGACTCTGTACTGTGGAGAGGTTCAATAAACACACTTCTCTACTATAAAGCATCATCATCTGCTCAAACTAAGACAACATCAATCTATTTATTAAATCTCAGGTTTGATGTGAGGAATCTATAAGTAAGAAAACAAAAACATGGATCATTCTTTTCTAAACAAAAATACATTTCTATAACCAAAAGTCGGCCTTAGGGTGCAACTGGGTGTATTAACATTTGTGTAACCCATTTCATCATCTATCATTTTCACTCTTAAGCAATAAAAAACATATGTAAATAAATATTTTAGCTGGGAGAGAAGGGTCTTTCCCATGGCTGCAGTCAAGAAAGAACTGAAGCAAGACTTGTGTCGAAATTCAAACAGGTTCAACCTTTTGACAGCTGACCAAAATGTATGTCTGTACATAACAGCCGACATGTGGACATCGATTATAGAGCGAAATTTAAAAAATGCACCTATGATCCCTTTTAGAAGATATATTTTGCCATTTGATAACTAAACGAACCCAATGTATTTTTGTCGTACATCGTACAAACAAAGCATTACTTTGGTGGGACACTCCCATTACAGGGAAAATGGATGTGGAAACACTCCAACAAGCTGTTTTTGTTTTCTTCTGTGGAGTGGGATGGATTGCATGTAAGTGATTAGAATGGTTCGAGTTTCCCCCGAAGAAAAGAATCCTTTTGGTATCTGGTGATAAATGCTTTCTGTGCGGTAATGCTGTGTGATTAACGGACACAGCCTGAAGCCCGATTCCTCCTCTGCCTCCTCACTGTACCTGAATCAATCATCTGCAAGGATAAAGGATTCAGTCTTGAGCTGAACTGGTTGCTCAAACCCACTCTCCGTCCTTTCCTCACTTGAAGAGATAAGATGTACCTTCGGGACTCAGTTTCAGGCAGAAAATCTGATAAACCCATGCTAATTAAAGTTTCTTTAAAATTTGTTTTATATATGATGAATTCAAAGAGTATACTTTTCCTACGGTGTAATAATATGTATAATGTATTTACTATTATTATTAATATTTTTGATGCATCACAGTTGAAGTTGGCCGCTTACATTCATTTATTTGCCTAAAAAATGTTTCCTTTCTTTGTCTTTACTGCTTTTTCTGTAATATATGCACGTTGCAAATGCATCCCAAAAAAGGAAGCTTCCTAAACATATAATTTTAACATCTTAAATTGGCTCTTTTTGTAGAACATGTCAAATGAAATACATTTCTCAGTCACTCACTCTGATCCACTTTGCAGACATGGGCAAGAGTTAAAAAGATGTAAGCTTGGTAGAACAGGAGATATTAGGGTAATTATAAGGTTTATTTCATTTGAAAGATAGTTTTTTTTTTTTCAAAAACATGATTTTTAAATAATTTGGAAAATAACTCACTTTTAAATTTTTGATAGATGTGGCTTTTTACGTCTAAAAATTGGTGTTTATCTATATTCTACCAAGTGGGATAAATGGATAAAAAATGTATATATGTGACTGTAGATTCTAATTAGCCAGTTTGTTTGAGCAGGATTAAAAGAAAAGGATGGCAAGAATATCTACTTGTAAACAAAAAACAGTACACACAATTTCGAACTATAAGCTCTAAAAATCTAAGTATCTAAGTTAAATCCTTTCTCCAGCATGGTTGCTATTTTTCTGTAATAAATTAAGGTTAAGTACAACAATACGTTTAAGCCTAAGTGTTTGTACTCAAGGTCATTACAAAGGGAGAATTACATGTTGGTTATTTTGTCATGGTTCCAGCCCTTCATTGTCTGTGCTGATTACTGATTACCCACACCTGGACTGTGCTACTCCCTATTTAAACAGCTGCTTGTCCTCAACTCAGTGCGAGATCGTCTGTTGTCCCAAGTCATAGCTTTCAAGCCTTGCTTCATGTTTCTAGAGTTTTCTGATCCTGCCTGTTTTTTTTTGACCAAAGAATTTTGCCTAGTCCCTCTGCTTTTGGATTAGTCTGACCTCCTGTTGCTGAACCCTGCCTATTTCTGACCCTGCCTCTTGTTTTGTGAGTACTGGATTTTCATTACCCGACACCCTCCCATGCATGACCCTGGATTGTTCATTCAGTCTCTGGTGGGTGTTTTGTTTAGTCCCTGCTATTTGTCTGTCCCCTGAGCCCCCAAGGCCTCCCATAGTCCATTCAACCTACCGCCCCCACGGCTGGATTCCTGACCCCTGTTGATCCCCTTCTACACCATAACTTGGTAAATAAAACCTTTTGATTAACCATCTCCTTTTTTTTTTTTTTTTTTTTTTTGGCTGCGTTGTGGGTTCTGGCTGTTTTCACTTAAATTGTTACATATTTAGGTTAAAAAGTCAGTTTTAACCATTAAAGCCACAAAATTGCTTTATATTTTGGAATTTTACCGTGACTTGAACTTTTGATTTCTAAAACCAGGCATTGTTCTAGCAGTCATTCTGATGTTGGTCCCGTTACTGTTTGACAAGACAGCGACCCCCTCCCTTTTTAATTTTCAGTTGTGTTTAAATCAGATTTTTATTGCACAACATTATTTGTGTGCATTAAAGCAAAGTAGCCTTGAATAAAATGCAGAGGCTTAACAAACTCATTTCTCATCTTCAACTTTTTAAAACCTTAATATTGCTCCCACACACATTCATGCTATGTAAACCTGACAAGGTGAGTCGAACTTCAAAGAAAAAAACAGAGCTTGGCTCCACACCGAGCCGAATATGATTAAATTCAACATGATATTTGATGTTTAAAAAAGGGGCTGCAGCTGCAGTTTTACAAATAGCTGTGAAAGCATATCAATGCAGGGCTTATTATGGCGGTGGCATTAGCAGTCAAATCAATCCCTTAGTATTTTTTTTACAAGTCGATAAAAGATCCAGGTTTGGTCCATTAGTCATGTTAGCGCACTTCACATTTCAATCCTGCTACAGAGAGCTTTCAAAGGGCCTTTTTCAATTGTTTCTGTACACACACACATTGGAAAGTGCATGATAGTTTACATGTGTATGCTGAAACATTAAGCCAAACCTAAAGTATCTAGTGATGGAGTAATCTGCCTCCTGAAGACACTGAGACACTTTTTGATCATTCTTAAGAGGCACTCAAAGACACTTAATGCTGTTTCCTCTCTCTGTGACTTTTCATGATTCAAAGCCATGCCTGGTACCACCAAGTATAGGAAATGCCACCAGAGTCAGGACATTTTCCACTCATCGCAGCCGACCGGAGAATAAACAAAAGGCTAGACTCGGTTTCCGAAATGTGACAGAGCCCCACATGAAATGATGGATGAAGCGCGGCGGGGTCTACTCTTCCTCGTTGGAGGGGAGACTGATTAGAAGTTAAGCGATCCTAGGATTTGTGTGTGGGATTTAAAAGCTGTGTCTTTTAGCCATTCATTTGGCATGTCAAGAGGGAAGGAGTCACGCTGAGGGACATCAGATTCCTACCATGAGCTTGATGGGCTGTATCACAAAACGTGCCGAGACATAATGCTATTTGTTCCACTCTGGTACAAAGTGATGTCACGAGAGGTTAGCCCAGTCTCCAGCACCGCACGCTGACAAAAATACTTTTTAATGTATGCTTAAATTGTGCCATAACATTTGATTTATTGTACAATACTGTAGGTGGGCGTGATTGGAAATTGTTTTAAATCCCTTTTCAACTGAGAAATAAATACTTAATCCTTAAAGCATACTCACTATAAAACTGAGGTTAGTTTGATATATTGGTTTGATACCTTATGATCAGAAAGATAACTATACAATTCTGTCTACTTTGTACAGTAAGTCGCTTTGGACAAAAGCATAAACTTAATATTCAGCGCTGGATTAGTCTCACTCTAAATTTAGATACATAAATACTCAAAACACACCAAAATCACATAAATCCACAAATTTTTGAGAGACTTTATGTGACTTTATGTGAATCAGTTTATTTGTATAGCGCCAATTTACAACAGATGTCGTCTCAAGGCACTTTACAAGAAAATCAATTAAAATCAAAGATACATCATAAACAAATCAATTTAAAAAAGTTTCCAATCTAAGGAACCCAAGCAGATTGCATCGAGTCATTGACTTGCAGCATTCACCCCTCTGGAATCAGCAGACAGAAACAATGGCTTGTCCTTTCGTTGACTTCACAGCAATCCCTCATACTGAGCATGCATGTGGTGACAGTGGAGAGGAAAAACTCCCCAGTTTAACAGGAAGAAACCTCCAGCAGAACCAGGCTCAGTACAAGCAGCCATCTGCCATGACCGACTGGGGGTTTGAAAAGACAGAAAACTAAATTAGATGCCCAGGATACTGAAAAAAAAGGAGTTTATAGCAGCAGTTGTCGAGCGTCACTGGAAGCATCTCAGCCCATGTTCTCATCCAAGAAGCTGTCTCAGCTAACGGAACGCCAGCCCAGGTGTGGTTACTATGGAGAGAAGAAAACTAAGAGAAAACAAAAGGATAACAAGGTTGAAATAACGGTAACTAAGCAGATTGGACAAAGGAAGAAAGTAGCAGAGAGAGAAGTGGTCAGATTGTCCTCCAGCATTCTAAGCCTATAGCAGCATAACTATACAAAAACTTAAATAACCTAACCCTATAGAGTGAGACATGAAGAAGGTAGAGCAAAGGAGAACCGTATGTCAAGACTGAGTTCCTCCCCAAACCGGATTAGGCTGTCTTCTCTACCTCTTCCTAACTATAAACTTTATCAAAAAGGAAGGTTTTAAGCCTAGATTTGAAACTAGACAGGGGGTCTGCATCAAGGACTAAAGCTGGAAGCTGGTTCCACAGGAGAGGAGCCTGATAACTGAAAGATCTGCCTCCCATTCTGCTTTTAGAGATTCTAGGAACCACCTGAAGTCTGAGAGCGAAGCGCTCTGTTAGGGACATACGGAGTAATCAGATCTCTGATATATGATGGAGCTTGATTAGTGAGGGCTTTATATGTCAAAAGAAGAATCTTGAAATCTATTCTAAGTTTGACAGGGAGCCAATGAAGGGAAGCTAAAATAGGGGAGATATGATCTTTCTTTTTAAGTTTCATCAGAACTCTTGCTGCAGCATTTTGGACCAACTGTAGACTTTTATTTGCATTTTGTGAACTTCCTGCTAATAAAGAGTTACAATAGGCCAGCCTTGAAGTAACAAATGCATGAACTAGTTTTTCAGCATCTGTCCTAGAGAGAATATTTCTAATTTTTTCTATATTCCTAAGGTGATAGAAGGAAAACTTACAGACCTGTTTTATATGGGACTTGAAAGACATTTCCTGATCAAAAATAACACCAAGGTTCTTTACATTGTCACCAGACACCAACCTGATGCTATCCAGGTCAAGTGGCTGACTAAGCAATTTCTTTTTTAGAGGTTCTGGTCCAAAGATAACAACTTCTCTCTTTTTAGAGTTCAAGAGCAAAAAGTTTAAAGTCATCCATATTTTTATGTTATCTAGACATGCCTGTAATCTACAAAACTGACTGGATTCATCAGGATTTATAGATAAATACAGTTGTGTATCTTCTGCATAACAATGGAAATTAACACCATGCTGTCTGATGATTTTACCAATAGGGGGCATGCATATAGTAAATAGAATTGGGCCAAGTAGAGAACCCTGTGGTACTGGGATCTATCAGACAAATACGATTTAAACCAGCCTAATGCTGTTCCCTTGATCCCCACAGTATGTTTGAGCCTTTCTATAAGGATATTGTGATTGATTGAGATCTAACAGAACTAGAATAGACACTAGAATAGTCCATTGTCTGAGGCCATGAGAATATCCTTTGTAACTTTAAGGAGAGCTGTCTCAGTGCTATGATGAGCTCTGAAACCTGACTGAAATTCTTCAAATAGGTCATTATTCCTCAAATGCTCTCTCAGTTGATTAGCAACATTTTTTTCAGGGATTTTAGATAAAAAAATCAAGATTAGATATGGATCTGTAATTTTTTTTAATGTATTTTTTATTTTTTTTCTCTTGTCCTGTTCAGCATCATGGCTAGTAGAATGAGTTTCTGGGTGCCATAGTTGTGCTTAACAGATTTTTTTTTCCAAATGAGGATTTAAAGGGCCTCCCTTGATTCCAATACCTTAATCATTTATTGATTACTGAGGTGTTATATACATTGTAAAGCTAAACATGACTTAGGGGTGGAGGGGGTGCACAGAGTGAAAGGGAACATATACACATACCAATATTCAAATAGAAACTAGTAAACAAACAAACAATAACAAAAACAAACAAAAAAAACAAAGGAACCAAAAAACTATCTGCTACTAGATCGCTCCTGAAGCATCCTTGGAAAAATTGCGAAATGGCAATGAATCATACCTGTGGAGATATAATTAGCAGAAAGCAGAGAAAAGACAGCAATGTATGTGACACATAATTCATAAATAAATATGAGGCAAACTTGGTGTTATTAATAAACAGATCGGCACAGTTAAAGTGTGGTGATCTCTATAGTGTGTGATTGCGCGTGAGCATTCAGAAATTGTGATGCAGGTATTACATGAATTATGCTCAGCCATTGGTAAAGAGGGCCACTGGCCCCCCTCCCAGAGCCCAGAGTGAGCAGAGGAAGCACAAGGTCCAGGACACTGGGGCAATGGAAGACCACAGAGATCCGACAGCTCACCACAGGGACACCACGCACCCACCCGGAGTAGAGCCCCCAGGGTACCAGAGGTACCAACCTACTCGTCCCGCCAGGCCCCGTCCGCCCAGGCACGGGCCAGAGCCGGGACCCAGGGCCAAAATGCCCGAGCGCCCAGCGGAGAGCCCGCCCGACACCCAAAAGAGATAGGCGACCCAAGACAGCCAGCCGGGGCGGATCGATACCAGCCCCCGTGCCCCCAGCACTGCACCACAGGGCCCAGTCCGTGCGCAGGTGAGTGCAGCAGCAAGCAGCGAGAAAGGGTGAGGAGGGGGCAGGGCACGACCCCCCCCCCCCCACACACACACACACACACACACACACGCGCGAATAGCACGGGGAGGCAGAGGACACCAAGTCACAGACCCACCCCCACCCACATTCAAACACAAGCACACTCACTCACTCACTCACTCACTTACTCACTCACTCACACAGTCACTCAAGGTATGGATGGGGTTGGTGGTTGGGGGGGACCATCTCCTGGTGCAGCCCAGTGGGTGGCCCCCAGGACAAGAAGCGCCCCCACCGACGTAGTCTCCACCGCCCCGAGCCCGCAGACCAATTCCCCCCCACCCCAGATAGCACCCAGGAAATAGGAGCACAGAAAGACCCTTCCCCTCCCCCCCACTAGCCCAAAATGCCGATGACTAGGATGTAATTAAAATGGTAGGGAAGGGGATGTGGAGGGAAGCATGCCACAGTTTGCAGACAGTGGAGCCCAGAAACCACATCTCTCCCCCAAAGACCCTAGGTGTGTGGGTGAGTGTTGTGGACTTGAGCCAGAGAGGAGAGGGGAGTAAGGTGTGTAAGATCTGTTCCTAAACTGATTAGTAGTTCTTCTTTGTTTTCCAGTTTAGGAGAATAGTTTTCTGCAAGGGAGTTGTAAATCTAGTTGCTTAACAATGTATTTTTCATTAATTACTGCCTTTATTTGTTGGTATTCTAAGAATCTGTTGCTATTTATTCCATATAGTGTTATAAGTGAATCAAATAAAATAAATGTATCATGTCAAGCTATGTGCTCCAAAGCCTTTATTCATTTGTTTTTCCATTGTAAGGTTTAGCATATTTGATGTTAATTTACATTGAAAGAGTGAGGATTTGGTTAGTTTAAGAAATTCCCACCAGGCTGTCAGAAAGGAGCTAATGTTGATGCTTTTAAAGCATTTATGATGTTTAATGCTCGGGCTAATAAATAGTAAATCACAGATTTCCAGATTATCACAGAATGATTGTTCTATATCTATCCATTCTTCATCTTGTGGGTTACTTTTAGACCAATGTGAGATGTATTGCAATCTATTAGCTAGAAAATAGTGCTGAAAGTTTGGTAATTCTAAACCAACACAATCTTTACCTTTTTGTAGCGTTTTAAGGCTGATTCTTGGTGGTTTATTTTTCCATAAAAATTTGGAGATACAGGAGTCTAGTGACTTAAACCAAGCAGAGGATGGCCTTGTGGGAATAATTGAAAATAGGTAGTTTACTTTAGGAAGGACCATCATCTTTATGGTGGCTACTCTGCCCATGAGTTATATAGGCAGGGGATTCCACCTTGTAAGATGGTCTTCTATTAGTTTTAAAAGTTGAATGTGATTTAGCTTTGTCAGCTATGAGAGCCTGGGCGAGATGTTTATTCCCAGGTATTTAATGTTTCCGGACTTCAGCATATAAATTAATATATACTGAGGACTGCAATTAACTGGCAGAGCTATAGATTTTGACCAGTTAACTGAGTAATCAGAAAGTGCAGAGAATTTTTTCATTAGATCAATAGTGTTAGTTAGAGATACCCTTTGATTCTGGAGGAAAAGTAATACATCATCTGCATATAGACTTATCTTATGTTCAATATTTTTGGACTGAATGCCTTTTATATCTCTGCTTTCTATGATGGCAGCTGCTAAGGGTTCAATAAATAGTGCAAAGAGTGAAGGGGACAGTGGAAACCCTTGACTGGTGCCTCTCTGCAGACTAAAGGTTGGAGAATTTACAGAGCTATACAGTAATCTCATCCAGTTTATAAATGATGAACCAAACCCAAATTTGTCTAATACTGCAAACAGGAATTTCCATTTCACACAAATGCTTTTTCTGCACCTAATTAAACAATTACGGCTTCCAGGTAATTGATAGTAGAATAGTCTATAATATTTATTAGTCTGCGCATATTATTGGAAGACTGTCTTCCCTTTATGAAGCCTGTTTGATCTGGATGTATTAAAAGAGGTGTTACTTTTTCCAGTCTTCTAGCAAGAGCTTTTGAGATTAATTTGAGATCTACATTTATCAAGGGTATTGGACGGTAACTGGATGGGAGTATAGGTCTTTCCCTAGTTTCTGGAGCAAAATAATTTTAGAAGAATTCATACGTATTTGAGGGAATTTTGTTTTTCTCTTTGATTTCAGATATCATCCTATAGAAAATTCCTTGTAGAACTCAGCTGGGAAACCATCTGGTCCTGGAGCTTTATTATCAGAAAACTGTAGTAAGGCTTCATGGAGCTCACTAACTGAAAGAGGAGGCTCTAACATCTTGATCTGTTCTTGTTGTGATGTTGGAAGATTAATGTCGAGAAGAAATTCTTCAAGTTCTATATCTGATGGATCATTGCTTGATGAGTATATGTCTTTGTAAAAATTCATAAAAATATATTTAATTGCATCAGGGTCATGGGTAACAGATCCTGTTGAGTCTCTGATAGACGTGATAGTTGCTTTCTCTTTATTCATTTTTAATTGGTTTGCTAGAAATTTTCCAGATTTGTTACCGTGTTCAAAATTCTCCAAACAAAGTCTTTGAACCATAAACTGTGTTTTCTTATCTAATATTTCATTCATTTCCAATTTGGCTTTCCTTATTTTGTTTAATAAATGTTCTTCTAGAGAGGCACCGTAGGCATCCTCTAACAGTTTAATTGTAAGTTCTAATTCTATAATTTTTGAATCCCCTTCTTTTTCTTATTTGAAGAAAAATAGATTATTTTGCCTCGCATTACAGCTTTTGAGGCTTCCCAGAGAGTGCAGGCTGATATACCAGGCTGATCAGTGTTTTCCAAATACGTACACCATTCTTTTCTAAAGAAATTAGTAAATTCAGAGTCTTTAAGTAATGATATATTAAATCTCCAATTCCTAGAAGGTGGTTTGATTTTCTTATTCATCAGAGTGATGCACACTGGCGCATGATCACTGACAGTGATGGGGTAGATTCTGCTTTCTGAAATATCCCTCAGTAGAGTGCTGCTAACTAGGAAATAATCTAATATTGAGTATGAATGGTGTACAGGTGAAAAAAAAGTGTAATCCTTAAGGGAGGGGTGCTGGGAGCGCCATGCATCGCAAAGACCAAAATCGTTCATGTATTGTTTAATAATTTTAGTGGACTCCCAGTTGCGGTGAATCCCAGTGTTACTGAGCCTGTCCACAGCTACGTCAAAAACCATTTTCAGGTCCCCTCCTATGAGGAGTGTGTTATCTGAGTGATCAGATAGTGGTGTGAAAAAAGATTTGAAGAATGAGGGGTCATCAACATTGGGACCATATACATTTGTAATACACCATATTACATCATGAAAAAGTATATTAATTATCATAAATCTGCCTTCTGGCTCTGCAGTGCTACTGATATTAAAAATTACATTTCTGTTCATCAAAATGGCTCGCCTCTTTGTCTAGAGTTGTATCCAGCTGCAAATTCATTAGGTCTGTAATTTATTAAGTCTTCTTTATCAAGAGAAGGTTTATTAAGAAGGGGTTTTATTACAGCTACCTTAAGAGCCTCTGGTACATAACCATTTACTGAAGACAAATTAATCATATCCAAAATGGGTTTAACAATAATAGGAAATACTAATTTAAACAATTTTGTCGGGATTGGATCCAACATACAAGTTGAAGGCTTAGATGAAGAAAATATTTTTTAAAGCTCAAAAGCCTCAACTGGAACAAAACACTTCAAACAAAGATCAGGCTCCAGCGCCACATTCAGTACCTCATTGCTTACTGAGGTAGTAGTTATGTTTGGTAGGAGACAATCAATTTTAGTTTTAATAGATTAAATTTTTTCAATGAAGAATTCCATAAAGTCATTACAGCTAAGAGTTGGAAGAATGGATGATATAACAGAGTTTTCATTTCTCGTAAGTTTAGGAAGTGTAATAAAAAGAAATCTAGGATTGTTCTTTTTCTCCTCTATTAATAATGTAAAATATGCAGATCTAGCTTGGCGAAGGGTCCTTTTATACAGGAGCATGCTGTTTTTTCAGGATAAATAGGACTCCTCTAAAAGCGAAAACCGCCATTTCTTCTCCAATTTCCTGGTGTTTCCCTTCAAGGTACGAAGTTCTGAATTAAACCAGGGGGCCAACCTCCTATGAGTAATCACTTTCCTTTTTATGGTGGGTACATTGTCTAATGTAATACGCAATGAGGACGTAATACTATGAACAGCAGCATCAATCTGTGTAGGACATGAAATTGATTTGTTGCCCTCCACTGCGTTTCTCTGCAATACTGAAGAAATTAGAGGTGGAATGGATTCTTTAAAGATTCTGTAAAAAGAGGGAAAATATACTTTTTATGAATAAATAAAAATAGATTCATACTGAACCACATTTACTGTGATTTGCCTCAATAAAGTTCAGTTCAACAAACAATCTTAAAGCAACAATAAAGAAGTTTCAGTTTTGGTCGATTTTGGCTGCCAGTTTAGGTAAAAGCAGTAGTGTTTGCATGTTTTGCCCGCATTTCCCACAATGACCAGCCCTTACCGTTGTAAAATCCTGATCTCCCAATCGCCTGCCCTGCAGTTGGATTTAAGTACATTTCTGTTACCAATGGCTTTGTGAAGGATGAAGAGCAATAAGGTAATAAATCTTATTGTGGCAAAACAATGTCATATGATTATGTTAAAAATAAGAAACGGGGGAAGTGACGTACACCGTAAAGCAGTCAGCACATTTTTAGTTGTTTTGTGTGACCCTCCTCAAAGTTGCTTTAGGCCGGTGAATGCGACACAGACCCCCTCGGGCCATGACAGAGGTGTCATTCAACAAGCTGTAAGTGACATATAATTGCAAAAGTTATGAAAATAGTGTTGCTTTAAGAACTCAATTACTAAAATTCATTTAATGTCAATCTAGACATAAGATTTGTGCAACAGTCTGTGGAGGTTTGATACAGCTAATGGCAACATAATGACGCTGGTAACCAGTGTGAAGCACCAACTTCGCTCCCTATTGACAGTGAAATGGATGGTTAAAAGCTGGTTTAGATCAAAACATTTGCGTGTTTAAAAATGGTGTAGTCAATGTCCAGACCTAAACACAGGTGTGAAAATAGGTGCTTTTAATCAGTTTGGTTAAGCTTTGTGTAACTTATAAAGAAGAAAGGAGCTGAGTATAGCTAATAAAGAAATACCCAGAATACATTCTGGAGCAATTACAGCAAAATCTGACTTGGGGTGTTGCTTAAAAGAAATGCTCCACAATATTTTGTAGAAAAATGTTTAAACCTCGTATATATTTTAATGTTACATGTTTCATGAAACATAACAACAACTTTGCACAACATTTTTTTTTAATGGCACCGCTCATACTAAACTGAAACTCAAGTAAAAACTGTTTCAGTACAGTGCGATTCGGCTCACACATCTATAATATCTTTCTAAATTAAAAAGGGACAAACGTATTTATAAATACAGCATTTTTTTAGGTGGCAATCTGGAATTCAATCTGTTAAATGTGATTATTCAGATTCCTCTTCCAAGTCGGACTGCAGCGACGTGACAGTAAAGATGGAAAGGAGCACCAGCAGTAAATATTCGATTCGCTCGACAGATTTCACATGCTGTGGGCAATTCTGGTGGAATACTTCGCATGCACAAATATCATCGTCGCTCTCCTCTTGGGGCCACTCGGAGGTGAGACACTCTAAAGTTTTGTCGCCGTACCAAACCGCCAGCCAGCACAAACCGTTTCAACATCAAAAACACGGTGAACTTAATCTTGCTGGGCGGCACGCTCGTGCAGTTGGGGATTATTCTGTGAAGGTGACTCTACCTGCACTTACACTTTAAGTGTGCCAGGTGCTCATTCAACCTCTGAATCCAAATGGAGGCATTCTGCTTAAACCATCCTCCCCGCAGTATAACTTCCACGTCAACAGCTTGCCCCAGATAAGGACGGGTGACCTTTCTCCTGGTTCCCTGCGATAAATCAACTCCAGTGGTCATTCTCGGTGCATTCCTTTTCGTTCCGTCCTTGCAGGAATCGGCGGAGAAACGACGCAGCGTCTCACTTATGGTATCATTTTATTCCTGTTTGCTTTGTCAATTCGTCACGTCACACCAAGTCCAAACAAATGTTCCCCCATCTTTCATTGGAATTACAAAGACCTGAAGAAAGCCTTAGAATAAATGTTTCTTTTATAATCTTTTATAAGCATGACTTCATTCACAATACGATCTTCTTTTTCTCCCTTTGCTTCCTCCTCATTGGGTCTTTTGGCGTAATAATTTTGAGTTCTCAACAAGTCTAGTTACGTCACATTTTGTATTTATGCCACTGTAAGTTAGGGGAAGTTCATGGGAGAATCTTTTTTTTTTGTTGTTGTGTCCATTTGCACAATCATAAAGATCAAGACATACCTGCCTTGTTTAACCAAGCGCGTTCCAATTTCTTTGCTGTTTGAAAGTGTGCAGAAATAGCCGTCTCTGTCACCAAGTGGCAGATCTGGACCAAATTTACCCCACGGTAGGTCCAGCAAAGAACAGAAGGAGGAAGCAGAGCTCGGATCCATCAGAACTGTCATCTTATCTCAATAGGGCTGAAGCTAAAAGTACAACACTTTTTAATGGTAAAGAAAAAAATTACATTGGGCCAAGGGACCAATTAGTTAAGCTTTCCATGCCAGTACATATATTTTTACTTAATGTTACCTTAAAACACTTCAGTAAAAATAATGTTATCACATTTAAGTGTCTGTTTTATATGAATCAACTGTAATTAACTTAATTTGTTTTTTCAGAACCGGTTGACTCAAGAGGAAACATACAACCAGACTCTTTCCTGCAGCTGCCAGAGTGTCATAAACACCGACCTGCTCTTTGCACTGATTTTGTTTCTTAAGTGATAGGAGTTACCAATAGTTTGTTTTCGGGGGTTTACTGAAAAAAGAAAAAAAAAACTGACTCTCATTGTGGATTCATGAACAGTAAGCTTAACAATGGAAAGTGAGACCTGGAGTATTTTAGAGGTTCTTGATTATGAAAAATGGCTTTAAATCTGATTTGATGGAATCCCAAAGACTTAAAAATTGCATTATTACCTATTTCATCCTGAAGTCATTTATTGTTTGTACTATTCAATTACACACTTTTATCTATCAAAGGATTTTCAGAGGTGTAGGTTTTTTGTGATTTTTTTATCATTCTTTGTCTTGTCAGACAAGGTTTTTTTAAATAATTTCTTGAGGAGACAATGGAATTAAACCCCAAAATCTGGTTGACTATGTTTTTTTATGATTTATCATGCATGCATAATGTTTTTCAAAAAGGGCAACTTTGGTGATTACTTTTGAAATTGCAGTTTACATTTATTTTGTCTAATTTTGTCTGTCAATAAAATTTGGTTGATGCTGCAAACATTTTCAAATTACCTTTAAAATAAATTAGCCGTGCATCTTTCTAAATTCTGATCATATTGATGATACTTTTAAACAGATTTGGCTTAAAGATATAGGAGAGGATATACTTCCTAAACAACAATCTGTGCATGCGCGAATTCAAACATGAGCGCGCATTGTACGGGTTGGGTGGGTGGGGACATTGGCGATATACGTCATAGCATAAATTTTATTTTAAAAACAGATTTTCTAGAAGAATCTTAGCAGTTTATTCAAAATTACCATCGTGGGGTCATTAAACAGGAATCATCACATCACTACAACTGCCAACTGGTTCTTTTCAATCTAGATAAATAGATTTATGAACATAATTTCATGGATTTTTTTGTTGTTCTGTGTTTTACTTCAGTACAGGGAGTGATCAAAAGCTCATATTACTTCATGGCAAGCCTAAAATCTACTGCTGTGATATCACATTCGAAAGTGATATAACCGCAGAAAACTTGAGTTTCACTTCCCAAAGATTTAACCAAATCTTTTTAAATGTATCAATCCCATCCAAGTACCACTCAGTAAAATAAAAGAGCTGAATCAGATTGTTATGAAATCCTATTTGCCTGACTAGCAGGCGTTTTCCTGCCAAGCATTACAGTTTTTTCATTATATTAAGTGGCTTTTTAGAAAAACAAAAGATGCAGAGCCACTTCCCAAACAGTTTAAGTAAATGCATTTTGAAAAATATCTACTAAAGCAATGTTTTTCAACCAGTGTGCCGTGGAAATTGTCTTGGTGAAATTGGATAATTGTTGAGTATTTTTGAGGGGACATGTTAAGTGCAATTTGAAATAAGAGATAAAAATATGATAAAATTTACATATTTATTTGATTCATATTAAAGACACTTTGATAAGAATTACTATAAATTTAATATATGCAACTATAGAGTATCATTTGCTTAAATTTTTGGTTGGTGGTGTGCCTTTTAATTCTTTCAATGAAAACAATGTACCTTGGCTCACAAAAGCTGGAAAAACACTACTAAAGTATGTTTTATACATGCCAATATGAGGGTTACTTGGGTTTATTTAGATAATCAATTAATGTGTGGACTTTGGAAAAAAATATTTTTTTAGCATCACGGAGATCTGTTTTGGTTTACAATCCTCTAACATTAAATAAATATTCAAAAATAGTGATTATTTAAGGTTTAATCACATTTTCTTTGCAGCAAATCTTCTGTCAGATATGAGCCATACTTTACATGACTTTAAACAAGTGTGTGGCATATGCTTCAACACTCTCTGTGGAGGTAACACTTAATTATCAGACCAACTGGATTACTGCTCAGGCCTGCCAGCAATGACGACTTGAATTAATGACACATGAAAAGCAATCTCTGTGCCCTGGACGGCCTACAAGGGCACTCTGAGCTTCACAGACTATAAACATCCCATCATTCGGATGAGCGTTCTGCCTTCTACATCAGAACGATATGCCCAGAATTGTAAATCCACCCAGCTTCCCTCATTCAAGCCGATCTGTGACCGGAGGGTGTCGGCTGCACTGCTGCTGTTTCACCGTCTCATTAAAGTCCTGCACTCTCACCTCTTTCCAGAGCAGGAGACACATCCCAGAAACAACCTGGAAAACGTGTGAATCTGTGATGTGGTGGAACATTCTTCATCTGTTCGCCTGCCTGACCGTGTTAAATTAAAATTTTATATTTGTGCTGCCTTTATAATCGTGAAGCTCACCGAACAGTATACTCGGCGAAGGACCTCACTCCACAAACCTGATCATATTGTATTAAAATGAATAATTTGCTTTAATTGATTCTGTAGGGAGTAAAGTTTTGGTACATTTATAAAAAATCTTAAACAAAGTTGTAGGTGGCGCTGTACGAAAGCTTACAATACTTGGTTTCCCCCTTTACTAATAAGGGAGCTCTACAATCTCTCTATTAATCTTTTCACAGTCTCTCTAGATCTTGATCCCTTCTTTTTAGCTCAACCCTAGGATTTTCTTCAGGTTTTAGATCTGGGGTCTTAACGTGGACGAATGTTCATTTTGTCCCAGTTTGCCTACTTATTTGTTGATTTGGCCCCTTTTTGTTTTGGGTTATTACCCTGCTTTACATTTAAAGACAATGTATTTCTTGAGCTTACTAGAGCCCAGAGAGAAGAAGTGCGCAGATTTGTATTTTAAATTTCCAGGTACTTTGAAGCATTAGATACGTCATACAAGGATTCCAGAGTATCACTGATCCTCCACCATGCTTAACTGTAGGCTTAGCAGTATTTTCAAACAAGCTGCGGACGTTAATTGTTGAAAAGCTCAGCCTGCAACAACTGACTAAAACACACAGCCTTTCCTGTATTGGCAGGAAAATTTGACGTTTACTGACATGCTTCCCAAACAAATTGTGGGTTGCCCAACATGGATCTTTTTGCTGCAGTCAATTTTCTTTTTCTTTTTTACCAACTTTGCCATCCTCCCTAATGTGCTTGATGGCCAGCTGGACTAAGGTCCCTCTCTTGCATCTTGCAGACATCAGCATTTCAAAGAAATGGGCCTCTATATGACATCGCATTACTACGTTTAGTTTGAAAGGAATGCTAGGGTTAGCGATAATTGTTTAAAACTGCTTATTTATTAACATGGGATGGTCTTCTCCTATCTAAAAGAAATTAACCAAAAGAGTGAATCATGCAATTGGAACCAAGTATATAATGTTGATTTTGCTCATTTAGACTAAATCAACACATGTGTATAAAGTATCTGTGCACAGATGCATGCAACATATCCAAATGACTTCTTTTCTTTTTTGTTTTTGTTTTGAGCATAAAAACAACAAACAAATAGAAAATGACTCTATCCATCTATTAAATGTTATTGGAGAACCGGAATCCAACAGTATGTGACAGTGATTTATTTGAGGTGTATTCTCTATCCCAAAATGTAAAGATTTCAGGCTGCGTAATTTATAGGTACAGCTTTGCCTCCTCAACTGTGTTATCACGGCTTCACTTGTGTCATTGACAGATGTTTGACTGTACAAAAAGGAAAATGCATTGTAAATTGCAACAGTGAGACACAAAATAAGGCTTTTTTTTTATTTGGATGTGAAGCCCTGTCAAATATTCTTGTGATTTTTTTTTAAAGTGCAGTCTTTTACAACGTAGACTCCCTAGGCCATGATTTACTCAGATCTTTCTTTTGCAATTGTATGAAATAAATTTTGCAAAACTGCTCCTTACTCTGCGTCCCAGTGTCGCACCGAATATATCTACATGAGTAATTCCAGACAGGAAAGTTGGATAATGAACATGTAGTAATCAGAAATTATTCTTCCAGCACTCCTCAGACTCCTGCAGGCTATTTGAATTTGCCTGAGAGAGAAACTATCTGCTTGTTGAGTCCCATCCCAGCGCAAACGGATAAATAATACCAAAGCAACTTAAGAGGAAAGCACTAGGTTTGTCTCTACATGGTGCCCCCAAAGAGGGCCGACCTGCCCGCTCCACTTCTCCCCTGACTGACAGCGCAGTCCAGAGACGCCACGCCGCAGGACACGCGCGCTGATCCAGCCTGACACGCCTGACCTTTCCTGGGCGGCACAGCTGACTCACCGTGCGCCGCACCCTGCTTGGCTGAAAAGGCCACGCAAGGCCACGCAGGGGGAGGGATGCCATCCCAACCTTCCTTCACTTAGTCCTACCGCCACCTCAGGAGAAAGCAACTTTCATGTGTGAGGAAAGTCAATCTGAGGGTTGTTCACCCGCACTACAAGGGCAGGGTGTCTGAATGTGACATTGACATTCTGTTTGTATTCTGTGCAGCTTTTTGCTGATTTCAGTTGGAAGATAAGGAGCACAAAGGTCATTTGACACTCTGATCTCTTGTTTATTTTTAATGAACATGTGACTCGATCACAAAAAGATGGTTTATGTAGGCTAATACTTCATTCGTTTACAAATCCTCCTCCTTAAAAACAAAAACAACAAAAATAATAAATGAAACTGACTGTCTAGAAAGGGAATCCGAATGTAATGTGTTTTGTCGAGAAAGAGAAGCCTCAGAATAGATGCTGAGGGAGGCAACTGAAGAACAAGCGGCGGGAGGATTGTAAGTGCAGAACAGATGCTGCAGCTGTGAAATGAAGAGCTGTCGCATCCAGCGAGCACTTCCCTGAGTACAAAAAAACACTTGGCACAGCAGAAATAAATCATGTGCTTGCGTGCTTTGCTGGATGATTGTATTTATTTTTTATTTTTTTTGAAAGAGGTAGGACGTTCTCTGCAGTTCAGAAATCCACAGCTTACGTGCCGAGACGTTTCGGTCAGCGCTCTTTCCATCTGATATGTGCATTTCTGGCACGCTTACTTTTTAATGCCCTTGTTTAATGAATAGCCTGGAAACCTAATGCTGCTTTTAAACCCGGCGAGCCAAGATACGCTTACTGCGCTGAAAAATAGACACATAGACATTTAGCATATATGGTAGGGTATGTCGCCCGTCCAATCGTGACTCTCTGCACCTCCTTGCATCTCATTTTCACCAGTAAATGCAAGTGTCTCTTTGCTGCAGATGACACAGAAATTGAATTTCAAATTAAGTTTGTCTTCATTACTTTTTTTTTCCTCCTAGATAACAGCAACCCTATCCCATAATTGCAATTTAAAGCAATTGTAGTAATTTAAATAGCAAGAAATTAAGATTTTGCCAGTTGAAAGACAAATTAGTTCATTTTCACACAACAAAATCACCTACAAACCTGGTAAAAGTCAGCAAAGGTGTGGAGGTGTACACGGGCACCAAACAAATAAAACAGAAACTTCTTTGTAAGTCATGCATTGAGCTTTTTTTTGAGTGTCCAGTGGTTTCTGTTAAAAACAGGAGGAATATTTTACATGCTTTGGAACTGCCGTGCATACTATCTAACCCCAAAATTAACTCTGCATTTTCATTTGTTTAAGGTTCTGCAGAAAAAGAGTGTCTATTCATGCAAGAACCAACGGTGCCCTCAGATACATACTGTAACAGCATTGCACACAGCACAGGCGTCTCAGGAGAGTTATGGATCAAAACTTGCAGTACATTGCAAAAGTATTCCCACCCTTTGAGCTATTAGATGTTTCACTTTTCAACAAAAAAAACTTCCATCTATCGTATTAGGACTTCATAAAGTGGTCCAACATTACTTAAGAGGTGTCTCTGCTAGCTTTGTATGTGTAAAAATTATGATTTTTCTTTTGTGATAATCTTTTTGTCTGATGGCTCAAATTCAGTCAGATTTCATGGTAAAAGAGTTTTGTGAACAGCTTTCTTTTTCCTTTTTTGTTTTGTTTTGCATTTTCTTACATGTTCTCATTAGTTTCCATTGTTTTTCTATCTACTCTGATCAGCTTTCCAATTGACAAAAACCATCGCCACAGCATGATGGGACCCCTGCTATGTCCTACCGTGGGAATGCTTTGTTAATGTTGATGTTTTCCACCCAACATGCCATTTGCATGTAAGTTGACAAGATACATTTCTGTCTGATCTGATCAAATAAACAGTTTTTCCAAGTTCGCTTTTCCAGTTGTCATGTTTCTTTAACATGGGGCTCTTGATTGCTTTTTCTTCCCAGCCTGTCAATTCAGCTTAATTACCGTATATTGGTACAAATTTTGGTTATAGGCTGGTGATTTAACTTGAAAAAGAAATAAATATCACACTTAATCTTTCAGACATATTGTTTGTAATTATAACATAAACATATTTTTGAATTACCAACACTCAATAACCACCTATGCCTGCAGGGCTGACTCCCCCCAAAAAAGTAATAATAATGCATTCACGAGTGATTGTTGCAACAATTTAATGCAGGGTAGGCTATAAGAGAGTGATTGTTACACCTTAATTGCGCACAACATGCAAGATTCTTCCATTTATTCACATCTTTACCAAACACGATTCACATTTGCAACATTAATTGCTCCCCTTTTTCATTTATTTATTTATTTTTTTGACTTAAATACCTCTTGTTCCTCTGGGCCTCCTTCTTTTCCATCACCACCGGGACGCAGTTGGTCAGCTCGGTCCAGTCTGCGTGCAGCCCGCAGCTCCAGCCCGTGGAGAACCGGGAGAAGAGCCAGGATTCCTCCCTGCCCGGCCGGTGGCAGGTGCACTTCTTCTGGCCGGGCTTGCAGTCGCACGGCTGCTCCAGTCGGATGTTCCTCACCAGGTGGCGGCCGAAGGTGGTGCCGCCGGTCTTCTGGATGTGCAGGAACACGATCACGTCGTCCCCCCGCATGTTGAACTCCACGTGTCTGCCCAGCTCTCTCTCGGTGAAGTTGAAAGCGGACGGCCGTCTGGAGACGGGACCGTCGTCCCCGTCCTCGTCCAGGTAGAAGTCGTCCGCGTCCCGAGGCGCGGGGTAAGCGAGCAGGCTCACTCCTCTGAACCTCTCCTCCGACTTAAGGTGGCACGAATTGCTTCCAGCAGGACAAATGTACTGATAACCAACCATGACGAAAAGCACAGCCAAGATGGGGAGCAAGATGAGCTTGCTGGACCTCTCATCCATTATATCTCAGGGACAGCGTCTTCATTCCATCTCTGTGAAATAGCAGGTATCACCTGGAGGCTGATGTTGGCATCAGTACTCCTACATATCTGTTTTTTTTTTATTATTATTGTATAAAGCGCCACATGTTGATCAATCCTGCTTCCCCGGGTGCCTTAATTGGGAAATGTCCGGATTCAAAAGTCATGGCATGCAGATCCCCCGGCTGTCCAACTTCTGTAGCTGCATCCGTTCCGATCACTCCAGTAAAAATATAATAGTAATACAAAAACGGTGTTGAGAGTGTTTTAGGTGTCTCTGTTTCACCTTTGCATGCTCAGTTCTGCTCGGACAGTCGCATCCTGTCTGAACTGACTGGCTGAGCTTAACGTGCTGCCCTTCTGAGAGGATGCTGCTGCTGCTGCTGCTGCTGATGATGCTGCTGCATCCTAGCCGACCAGTGTGTTGTGCGCTCATCCGAGCGAGCGCCACATCCCATTTATAACCTCATACCATCCACCACATAATCTTGTTTATACAGGGAGCAAAGCCAAAAGCAGAATATGGTCATACAAATGAACATTTAAACTTCTATAGTTAAACTTTCTGAAGCTCATTCTTTACACGTTTAAAGAATAAAACAGGAAGATGATTTTAAATTTTAAAGAAAAGATCTAAAAATCTGTTATAAAAAACAATTCTGATCAGATTTTGTCGCCTAATATTTTGGCTGAATGCCTATGTATTCCGTCTATTAGAAAACGTAGTCCAAAACACGTAGTACAAATTTGCCTAAAGCTTGTTTTCTTGCCTAAAAATTTGTTTTTTTCTTGTTTCCTATCTATCTATCTATCTAGCAAATTACATTAATCCCTCTTGGGTTTTTTTTTCTTATACATTTGTGCACACACGCAAAAAAGCCAAGATCCAAATTTTTAGTATGCAAGAAGCAATTTAAGGAAATTCAGCACAAGAACACTTAAAAAAAAAACTAGAAAACTGTTCAGAAAGCAAACATTCAGCTAGGAGGGTTTTTCTGATTTCTTTGGCCGCAAAGTCTTTTCACATAACGGACAAACACAAAGTACTGTACATTTTATAATGGAGAATAAAAATTAGGGCAAAAACAGTTACTTCTGGAGACATTTCTACACATTTTCTTTGCAACGTTACAACCTCAAAGTTCATTCCCAATTCGTCTGGTTTCAAGTCTTAGCCAGATCAAAAATTTTTTTCTATAAATACACTGAATTTAGCTTTATCCGTGTTCTAAAAATCTTCAAACCAGTTTTCCTCCCCCTACTAGGAAAAAACTATCCACATCATAATGCTGCCACTACCATACTGTGCAGTTGGCATTCAATTTTTTCATTTTTATAAGGCCAAGTGTTTGTTTTTTTTACAAGTTTGTTCACCAGAGTTATCTAACAAACCTTTGAGGTATTAACAGAACAGCTGGATTTTAAGAGAGATTAAAACACACCAATGCAATCTAATCTCTAATTATGTGATTCATGAAGTTAATTATTTAGCAGGATCATGGACGGGGTTCTGAAAATGTATGTAGAGCAATGTGTGCTTATATATACAACACATGCAAAAGTAAACATTTTGCTAGATTTACGTAGTAGCTTTTAACCAATGGTAGTCTACTTCCACCCATTCATCTCTACTTCCACCCATTCATCTTTCTATCTATCTATCTATCTATCTATCTATCTATCTATCTATCTATCTATCTATCTATCTATCTATCTATCTATCTATCTATCTATCTATCTATCTATCTATCTATCTATCTATCTA
>JAVLVB010001001.1:5234182-5262646 GCA_032876305.1 Orestias chungarensis
CCTGTCTGTCTCAATTCAGTGTATTTATACACAAAGCGCTGATCTACAACGCATGTCATACCAAGACAGTTTAAAGAGAATTCACTTCAGTCCAATCATAAATACATTCCAGTTTCCTTGTTGCCAAAAAGTAATCAAGCCAGTTTAGTATTAAGAATCGCCTAAAATGTTTTCTATCTAAGGAAGCTCCTCACATTGTATCGAGTCATTCACTTGCAGAATTCACTCCTCCTGGACAGGAGATCCTCCTGGATCTACTGTCATGCCGAACCAGTAGATCGTAACTTTCGTTGTGTCATTGACTTTAAATCAATCCCTCATACTGAGGATGCATGTGGCAACAGTGGAGAGGAAAAAAATCCTCTTCAACAGAAAAAATTACCTCCAGGAGAACATGGCTTAGCTAAAGTGGCTTCCTGCCACAACCAACTGGGGTGTGAAACTAATGTAGTTGTATTTTCCGAGTAAAAAGTAACAATCAATAGCAGGAGAGGAAGAATTTTGAGTTGCTGGCTGCCCTTGATTAATGCCTTTAGGAAGGTCTCTCAACTATAAAATGTCAGACCAGGTGTTGCTTCCATGGACAGAAAAATGCATGAAAAAAATATAAATAAGTATAAATTGAAATAGCAGTAGGTGATGCAAACTGGATGGAAAAAGAAAGTAGTAGCGTGAGAAAAAGTGGTCAAATTATACTCCAGCAGTGTAAATCTATAGCAGAATAACTATAGATAACTCAGGATAACCTAAACCTTTAGGCTGAGGTATGAGAAAGTTGGAGCTAAGCGACAAAAACCCAGGTAACTAGAAATGAAGACAAAAATCTAAGCAAATGGGTCTATAAATTAAGTTTTGGGTAAAACATTTGAATGACAAATGAAGAAGAAAATGAGGAAATAAAAAGAATAACAGCTGTGCAAAAATCAACTGGCAATCAAGAAAGCAAATAAAAGTCTGTTAGCACTTGGAAAGCATTATTTCTGCTATGTGCCAATCAAAAGCTGCTGGTTTCATTTTGCATGATGGTCAATAAAAATGTTTTCATTACAAAAGGTAAAGAGTTGTAGGAACTTGTTTATATTGGTCCAAAGGAAGCAAAGGGACATTCACAACAAATCTTAGTGTTTTAAAATTAACCAACTTTATTGGTTAAACCAGTCTAAACGTCTGAGTGTTCCTGCTAGCGGTGAAGGAGTTCCAATCCTAAACTGAACAGTACATCATTTTACTAGAAACCTGCTATTGGTGTCTATTTTATTTTAATTTTATTTTTGACAGAATAGTCAAAGAAATAAACAAACAGGTTGTCCAAGTTAAGGTGAATGCAAAGATCTAGAAAGAATTGGAAATTGCTGGTACATTTTTATCCTTCGAAAACTGTAAGTTATGCATTTCATTGTAAATGCCTCTATGCACAACCACTATGCATTGCTGAATAAAAAAAAACACATTCAAACTCTTGAAGGTTTGCTCAAAAAGCGCTGGAGAAGAAATTTAAATACTTTTCAGATTTGGCTAACGTCAAACTAAGTTGATGTGACTGCATGCACCAAATTTGAAGCAAGGTCTGCAGATACCCTACAAAATGCCAAAGACAAAAGTGAAGTTTGAAACTAGGAACATCATGATGTGGGTAGTCTAACAGCATATGTTGCATGCATAAATTGAAGGATGGATGAACTGAAGAACATATACCAACACATCTGTTTGCATAGAGGTTTATGTAGGGGCTGTTGCAGAAGCTTAATGTCGGCCTGTCTTACCTATGCGAACCCAGTAAGCAAGCAAGAAAGCAAAATATATTTATGTTGCACCTTTCACAAACAAACAAACAAAAAAATAATTACAAAGCTCCACAGAGTGTAAACAATATTATTTTTATAAGATCTTCAGCAACATCAAGTTTGAATATGAATCCCAAACAGTGTTTGAAATGACTCCGGACTCTTAAGCCAATGTAGAAAGTGAGGAAGCTTATTCCACAGCTGAGGTGAAACAGTTTGGAGAATGTTGCGTTACCAGTTCAGTAATACAGGAAGAAATATTTAAAAACAAGTAAGATTTAAAAAGAAAAAATATTATGCAACACCAAAAACCAATCTAACTTCTCAAAACAGAAGTGATGTGAGCTCTTCTCCTGCTCTCAATTTGTTTTAAACAAGTTGACTTGAATGACCTTCAGTAGCCTAAATTAATCCCATAAATTTGACCTGGACTCTAAATTTTAAAATCCAATCTGTTGCCTGATCAACTTAACATTTAATTCTGTTCACATTTCAACCATCTTGTTTTTTATTTAGGGATAAACATGCATAGATCATACTTCATTTTTGTGTGTAGTGCAACATTAACACTAGGTAATTACTCAGACCTCCAGGATCATCCTGCCCCCACTGTGCTTTTAATAAACTGGCCCTAACTGTTATATCCAAATATGGAAAGCTTTCCTTGAAAGCAACCCAGGAACCAACACGATTCAACAGCACCTGTTTTACCATCCATCAAGTCAGGTTCAGCACGGAGTGAAAAAGGGCTTTTTAGGAAGAAACCCTGTTATCCAAAATCAGCACCCTTTAACTGCAGCTTGCTTAAATTTTCACATGACTGCATGGAAGGGCTAAATATTCGCTGGAAAATAGGACTTGGTAATTTAGTTCAAAGATGGAGTGTTTTTGGATACAACAAAAAGAAAAACAGTTGGTAGAAAAATTTGTGGGTTTCTAACCTAAAAGCATGCTAAGCAGGACAGTGACCGGTTCATGCTAATAGCCTTTTTAAATGAGAGGAAATGTTTTGTTTTAACTTCTCCTAAAATGAAAACGTGTGCACATGGTTACAAAACAAACAAACAAAAAAATCTTTGGTAATTTATAAGGAATTTAAATTTCTGAAACCAACTATATTCAAGCACCTTTCATCCATCCATCCATCTATCCATCCATCCATCCATCCATCCATCCATCCATCCATCCATCCATCCATCCATCCATCCATCCATCCATCCATCCATCCATCCATCCATCCATCCATCCATCCATCCATCCATCCATCCATCCATCCATCCATCCATCCATCCATCACAAACTCCATCCCTTAAGAGATATCTCTTAATCAATGGGAAAAAAAAATCTCTCTTTTAATACATTAAGGTAATTTAGGTTTAAACACGATGAAATCAAATGAGTTAAACAGGAAAACAATGTTATTATTTATAGCAAAGAAGGTACAGTTAAAACCCACTAACAAGAGGTTGTCTGGTCTGGATTTTAATGTATTCTGCTTTTTTAAACATTATAACTGTGCAAGGTTTTTTGCTTCCTCTGTACATATATATATATATATATATATATATATATATATATATATATATATATATATATATATATTAAAAAAAAAGATGTTCAAAACCTTAGATAATTCACTTAACAAATGATCATGAATTGCCATTATATCACTCATTTTGTTTCAGAGCCTGGGAGTGGAGAACATTTCCATCCTATCAATCTTTTTTTTACACATTTACTTCTTTTCAGGGTCAGAGTTAAGGGTTGATTTGTTCTTCCAGAAAAAACTTTTTACAATCATGGAAACTTAGAGCAACAGTTAAAACAACAACAACAAAAAAGTTAAAATATTTAAATCCTTATTGTGTCTAGTTTTTATTATTATTCATGTATATTTATAATTTTGAATTTAAACCAAATATTTAAAATCAAGTATTTCCTTTTTTATTGTTCATTTTTATCTTCAAACATGTGACACTGAGTATTTGGATACTTAATGTGTTTAGTTTTATGTTTATCTAGACATTTTAAATGAACCAAAATGTGAACGTGAGGGTCTCAATGACCAGAACATCCCCTGGTGTTTAGGGGAAAACTGTATTGGAGCAATTACAGATTTATTTAGCTGCCCGCCATTGTGCCAGAAAAAAAAGTCACTTTTTCTTGTTTCAATTTTTTTATTTAATCATACATTTATTATCAGGTCTCGTCATAGTTCGAAACATGTTTTTACACATGCTTAAAAATAACAGCGTTACGTTTATTTCTTTGGATTTTTCCGCTTTTTTTTATTTTTTTAAATGCGAGTAACGGTTTGTGCGAGTACTGGTCCACTCACACCTCCCCTTAGTTACAAGCTAGCTATCCGCTGCTAGCTTCCCCAAAATACCAGCGTATTGCCCCGGTTGCTTTGTATGGAAGCGTTCAACATCACCAGCGAGGTATGTTTCTGATCCATACAGACAGTAACAGTGGCAAAGTACACTTTTGTGAACGAGAATTTTTATTTTCAACCCAAATATTTTAATTTCATAGTAAAAATGCTATTTTCCAGCCAACAGCTGAGTTAACTTCACGGTGTTGTTATTAAACGTTTAACTCGGTAAAATCAAAAACAAACTAAACAACTCTCCATACTCCCTAAAACTCACCACAGTTTGAACTTGAATAAGTAAAAAAACTATAAACCTCTCTGTTTCATTTGTTGTTGCTAACAGTTGTTTACAGTAACTACTACGTGGCACTGACTGACAGAGGAGCTGAGCTAACCGAGGAGAGTTTGTCCCAGTCAGCCTCTTGGTCCACTGATGTTCCTCCATGACAATGAAGAAGGTTTTGCTGCTGTCGCTGCTGCTACTGAACATTCATCAGGGTATCGCTGCTCCCAAAGGAGTCACGGCCAGCCTTAGAGCCAAGTGGAGCATGACCCCCTACCTCTTGGAGACCAGGTACACTGGGAATACGTCCTAAATACAAGCCTTATACTTTTTGGTCATCGTCTTTTAAATTAGATTGTTCTATAGAAATGGTTTCAGATGATTAAAAAAAACCTCCTCTCACAGTTTATTAGATTCCCTTTAAAGTCCACAGATATTAATACCTCAGCAAACACAGCCTGTTTTCCTACTAAACACAGTTTACTTTAGAAAAATGCAATATTATACATGATACAAAAAGGAAGGCAATTGTATACGTTTCATTAAATATTTGTACATTGTTTGTTTTTTTTCTTCTTCACATTAAGACTTTCCTGGGTTTAAATTTATGTTATGTTATTGCTGCATGTGCAAATTGTTTTGATATTGGCAAATTACACCAGAATTCGTCTTAGGCCATCTTATAAACAGAATCAGCTCAATGAAAGTCTTGAATGTGGGATCGGTTGGTTACCGGTATCGAGGTAAAGTCAGATTTATAGTTTGAAATCTGCTCAAACTATCCATTGCATTGTTCCCGCGATAGCAGCAAAAGTGTTGAATGTGAGCTCCCTCTGTTTGGCCAAAATTAAACATGTGGGTTTTACTTTTTCTAACTGTTTTATTAAAGCCAGATGTGCAGTAGATACATGGTAAAGATATTTAACTGTCTGATCATGTAATAATATGTTAACAGCTGTAAGAATGTTGTAATATTCATTATTTTTGGTTCAGCTTTGTGTTAAATATCATAAGGATGTAAAACTGGATTTTTCCTATTGAGTACAATATTTTAGTCTAATCAGAATTGTGCATGCCAAAACACACAGAAACATTGTTAGTATTCATAAAAACATACATAAATGACAAGCAATAACATTTTTGGTTGTTTAAAATTTTTTTTTTTAAACATACAGTATCGTTTTCAGTTGGATAGGCTACCTTTCAAGTTTTTAAAGTCTGCTTGGAAACGTCTGATGTGATTCCAGAGTTTATTTAATTTAAAAAGCGGCAGTAGGTTTAACTTAGTTAACTAATCAAAGGTATAGTTGTTGTTTTCTGTCCATTTACAGTTCACAAGTCTAGTCTTCTTCTACTGACTAACTTGTTTGTATTATTCTTAATGCAGCGAGTTTATCGGCGAAGATGGGAATGAAAAATTCTGGCATTTTGTCGACACTGTAAAGGAACTTACTATTTACAAGCAAGGAGGTTTGTATTTCTTCATTTAAAAACTCTATGTTGCAACAAATTCAAGGTTCAGCCATTCATCTTGACTTCTAAAAGGAGAATTATTGCTGTACTATTGTTGATCTTTCAGAACCTGTCCGCTCATATTATAACTTGATCATCAAAAAGGCAGCTCAGTTTCTCACACATCTTCAAGTGAACCTCCTCAAATTTGCTCTTGCCATGCGGTCCTACTCACCGGCTGTCCATGCATCTCAACAGGTACGGACTGTTTAGGAAGATCAGTGTTATAGCTATTTAAATAGTTCTTTGGAACATGTTATTTTTGTCTATTTTAAATATATATATTTTTAATATTTTCATGTTATTTTTCTTTTAAGCACTACTCATTAGTTATTTTGTGAACACAATGAGACAGTAAAAATGGCTAAAAAGGCTTTTTTTTAGTCAAGTTCTATTGAGTTGATTAAAGCTTGGCTTTGTATGCAAGACGTTTTACTTTTTCATTTATTTTAGAAGTGTTTCTTTAGTATCTTTATTATTTGGAACGAGATGCTGGTTCTTGACTACACAATCTTTTTAAAATATAGATTTTGAATTTTTCATAAGTAGGATAAAAACTACACATAAGGGTTTTATTGTTTACGTATCTTGGAACTTCAATAAAGGTTTTAACCTGGCTTTTCCATGAGGGTACACAGAAAAATCTCTGAAAAATAATTAAAGCTCTACCAGAACAGATTTTTTTGGGTTAATTTTCCATTGGCCTGTTATAAAACAGAACAATAGTAAGCATATTCCTTGGAGTTCATCAATAATTGTGGTTGTTTAGAAATTGTTTTCTTAGGAGACACAATGTGGGATACAATGAAGTTTGTTTCATACTTCCTCTCAAGATTTTTCTTAAGAAATTATGGAAACTAGTTTTCCTTTGCATGATGTTTGGATAACGTTTGAATTTCTTCAGGTTGAATTTTATTTGATGTGCCTGTTACGGGCTAATCTTGGTTGTGTTTTGAGTAGATAGCCAGCGATGAGCCTCCGCCAGAGGCCTGTACTGCCTTTGTCTCGATCCATGGTCAACACGGCTGTAGCACCAAGGACATCAAGAAGCTCCTTAAGGCAGCAGCAGGCAGGTACCGTGGACTCATGCCGTTTATAATGATACAATCAATCAAAGAGAGACAGAAAATGAGCATTTTAATTTAACTGGTGGTTTCACTGACTCACAATGCTTCTTTTTTTCAAATTAACTTCCTAAAACGTTTCCAGGGCAAACCCATACTTGTACAAAAACGATCACACATATCCAGGACCCAACAAAACCGATATGCCTGTTGTGATCCTGTACGCTGAAATTGGAACCAAGAAGTTCAACTCGTTTCATAAGGTGCTGTCGGAGAAGGCGCAGGAGGGCACGCTTGTGTATGTTCTGCGGCATTTTGTAGCGGTGAGTAGTATGATCTCTTTCTCTAACTGGGTTACCACAACACTTAAAAGAAGTCCCTAAAATTGCATGAATTTACGAATCAAATTAACACGGATTGTTTTACTAAGAAATTGATTTGAAGAGATATGTTTGTTTTGATGCCTCAATCGCAATAAAGGGGAGATTAAATCACATTTGGCAAACTTATTCTACTACTTCCTGTTTATTACTGCCATGTGTAACGTCAATTTACGAGGAAATTAGGCTTTGCGTAGTCTGGTAGATCTGCTCCAAACATGTAGATGCAACTAATGAGTATACCTTAGGCAGCTCAACCTTCTAGATGAACAATAGCTATAAAGTTATTGTGTGTCTTGATAGGTGTAGACAATAGCCTTTGTGAAATATATCTTTAGTACTGATGATTAATATCACAATAACCTAAAAGAGCACTATAAATACAAACCAAAATGCTTACTTTGCTTTAACCCTCATAGAAACCAAAGCCTCAAAGGGTGCTTTTATCAGGGTACGGTGTTGAGTTGGCCATCAAAAGCACAGAATACAAAGCTGTGGATGACACCGAAGTTAAAGGTAAGTTGATTGCTTGTCAAACACTGGATTGTGCCTCGTCTATGCTCATTTATGGTGTCATTTTGAAGATTCAAGGACAGAAATGAATGCAGAGGATGACGAGAACGACGAAGTGGAAGGATTTTTATTTGGAACTTTAAAGTAAGTTAAAAAACATATTGCTGCCTGAATTTCTATCAGTTTCAAACAACTGATTATATTATATTTTTCAAAGAGTACGTTTTCTCATATGTAGTTCCTCCTTAATTAAATTGATTATTTTGTATTTGCTTATAACAATATTTTGGTTGAACAAAATGCTGTCACAAATGTTTAGCTTTTGTGCAATGTAAAAGAACCTTTACTACTTAAGATAAAATCCTGAAACATTGTAAACTAGTCTTCTTCATGAATGGATTTAAAATCAATTGGGAATGCCTGGCAAGATTAAAGGAATCCAGATGCAGCAGATTCAGATTTTGAATACTATAAACCACTTGTCAGCATTTATGACATTTTTATCTAGAAGGTATAAAAGCTAAACGATGAATTAAACCGTTACTTGAAGAATGCTTAAGAGTTACTTTTTTTAAATTTTAGTTGAATTTCTGCCTTATTATTCTTATTTAGGGTGCATTCACCTGTAGTTTTAAAGAAAAATCGGCTTTATGTTTCTTTGTCCGCTTTTAGACACTCTCACCCTGAACTCCAGGAGCAACTTGGCGAACTTCGGAAACATCTTCTGGAAAGCACCAATGACATGACTCCACTGAAAGTCTGGGAAATGCAAGGTGATGGGCTTAAATAATTCATAATGGATCTATTCCAGTTAATATTGTACATCAGTCACACTTAATGGCTCTGGAAGATCGGGGTCGACCTGCTGAAATCAGTTTTCATTGTTGCACCCACATTACATAAAAATCAAGTTGTCAGCATCTTGCTGTTCGTTGCTTTTTGTCACAACTCCACTGCCAAATATTTTGCCACTTCCTTATATGAAAACTATTTTATGATTGGTCAGATGCCATTGCTATCTATTGTTATCTATTCGCTCTGAATACCTAACTTCCAGAAGCTGGATTTTTTGAGAGCAGGATGGATATTTTTGAGGAGCAATTGTTGTGAGGAACTTCATATGTTTGAAAGACTCAGAAAGTAAATGATCGGCATCTCACTTAACTCCCCCTGCCTCAGTCTGCTCCGAGCGACCGGACGAGTGTCCCACTGATGCATTCTGATCTGTTATTCTTTTAATTTATTGTTTGGCTTCTGATAACGGTAAATCAAATCCGATTTTCCATCACGCCAGTCAATATTTAAACGTTCATCTCTGCCACCATCGCTGTGCTGTAATCGACTGCTATATATGTCAAAACACTGTGACCTACGCTGCAGCAGGAGGGGTTTCACAGGAATTTGACACGGTGTGTCTTGTTGACCTTGATCCAGAAGGTGTCTGCAAATTGCAGGTCACCAGTTTGGCTTCAGCACAACCATGCTAGGCTCTTTTCTCTTAAATGTGACGGTTGTTTTGCACTTCCCCAACACTGGTACTTAAAGTAGGTTTTTTTATGGTTTATGTGTAGCAATTAAAGTAATGTTAATAGTTGATGCAGAGACAACGGTAATTACAGATCAGATTGGAGTGCAATAATGCCTTTTTACTTTTTACAGAACAAGATGAACAAGATTTTTGCTTATTAAATTGTTAAGTGCATGATTCAGTTTTTCTTTTCCTTGGGAAACGCTGATCTTTGAGATCATAGACATCCAAACACACTTTTGCATTTAATCACTCTTATTTAAGAGAAGAGCAATAGTTCTGTCTACTTTTGCTTAACATTTATTACCATATTATTGCATATGTGAGTTTTAAATATATATATTTTTTCCCCCATCTTCCCTAGATTTAAGTTTTCAGGCTGCTGCTAGAATCATGTCAGTGCCAAAGTTTGACGCTTTAAAGATAATGCGAGACCTGAGTCAAAACTTTCCGAGCAAAGCAAGGTAAGGAAATTTGTTTTGTTTCCTCCTTCGTCTGGTTGACCGGGCAGGGCTTTGGTGCTGTTCCAAAATCCATATCACATTTTCCCTCTCTGTAACAGATTGCAAATCTAAGCACTACCAATGCTTGTTAAAGTTCAAATGAAATATTTCATGTATAAACCATTTTTATTTGGTCATCATTACTTTCTTCTCGCTTCTTCTCTTGTCTTCTTCTTGGGACACATAAATATACATTGTTCTCTTATACAGAGATCTAATCAGCTTTTCTTGATGGCTCAGGTAGCTTGTAAACACCACAGAACTTGCTGAATAAGAGTCGAGTGTTTACAGGCGGCGGGCCGCCAAGGCGCCAACTTGAGGTGCCCACAGGTTTCTTTGGAGATTAAAACTGCCGTTTTACAGCTGGCCGGGGATGTGTTAAAAGCTGATGGTGACTGTACATGTTTTACTGTTCCCACAGATCACTGACAAGAGTGGCTGTAAAGCAGGAAATGAGAAAAGAAATTGAGAAGAACCAGAAGGTGTGAAATAATAAGCGGCGTTTCTGCATGAGACCGCACAGGTTTATTTTAATCAACAAGATTTTTCATCCCTAATTTAACTCCCTAATAGGATTTTCTTTAAAGTCCTTGATTAGACTTTTCTTCTTTACTTTTATGTTTTTACGTCAATGATAATGGAATCACTCAATCTCAGTTCACAACAGTAAGCACGCCAGTAAGTAGGTGTTCTTTCCGGAATCTTAGAAATATCTTCTGCATACATTAATTCTGCTTAACGAAATAATTGTCACATATTATACCTTTGTTTATCAGTGATGAGCAGATTTAACAGAGAAGTGGCCTCGCCGCCAGCTTACCAAAGCTGAACTCTCATCACGATTACATTGACCCGACAGAGCTCCAGCAAATTTATCATGGTGCTGTTTTGCAGTGTAGCTGCTCACTGCATTGAAATGAACCGAGCTGATGAAACAAACTTAACTCTCTGGAATAAAGATTTAAGTGGTTTTAAAATCTTATTTTGTTTTAAATTCTGTGGATATTGATACTGATAACTATCCTGTGCCTTTTCCTGGTGGTTTTTTCTTGATGAAAAAGGCGGAAACTGATGTTGGAGGCAACAAAACCTCCCACGTTTTCTAAGGATATTACAGAAATTGTGAGGGAACATGGACAGAGCGCGCATTGTACAACATTGTGGAAAACTTAAAGATATAGGAAAGGATCTTCAGCTCATCCTCATTTTCGCAACACTGCGCATACGCCACCTCATCTCCAGTAACGCCCCCTAATATCGGGAGCGCGCACGTCCTCAGCACATGCAGTCGAACACGGTTTTTCTCTTGCGAGCTTCCATCGCGTAAAGTTTATTTCCGCATTGACAGCCAGTTATTTTTCACCACCGGTCGTTTTTGATTGGCTGTCATTTTCTATTAGATTTTCCATTGAAATTTTTCTATTGAAAAGATCCTCTCCTATACGTTTAATTTGGATTTCTTTCAGAGTTTCATAAACACAGCTGTGTTTGAATATTCTTTGGAGTCCCAAGGTTAGGAAAACGTTTACTGCGCTGTAAAGAAAGATTTGACTGCATTTGTCTGATAAAAATGTATTTTATTTTTTTACACGTTTTTGAGCACGTAAAATACATTTTACTTGTAATGCACTTTACATTTTATAAAAACTCAAAGTGATAAACAATGCTACTTGTAAAGAACCCATTGTTCTGTCTATAAGTCTTCTAACCAAAGGCTAATTTTCAGACCCAGTTCTTCTTTCAACATTCAGACTTTAATTAAGTTAAATAATACTTCAGCTTTGTGTTGCAGTATCTCAGCGAGACGCTGGGCATTCAGCCGGGAGACGGGGAGCTCTTTATTAACGGACTACACATTGATCTAGGTACTCAGAACTCTTTCAGGTAAAAAACTGCTGGACAAAGTCTAACTCTGCAGCAAGCTTAAAATCTTTTCTATCTACTGTAGCAAAGTAAAACAAATAAATAAAAAATACAACACCTTTTTCTCACCTCCAGCATGTTAGACATCCTTAGAGGAGAGGCCAAGGTCCTGGAGGGGCTTCATAACTTAGGCGTTAAGAGAGAACATCAGGGTGGGCTGCTCAGGTTACCCGTGAACGCCATGGATGACAGCTACGCCTTAGATATCCGACATCCTGCTATAATGGTGAGTCCGGTTTGCCTCAGTAATTCTTCTTGCCCATCAGCTGTCTTGTCAGATCAACTCTGAATGTGCTCTTTTGCTCGTAGTCTTAGATCCGTGGTGTGAATTAGATCTGTCACGAGAATACTTTGGGTCGAAAAGCCGCCCAAAAGTTTAGTTTTGAACTTGGACGGAAACCAAGAAATCTCTGTGAAAATAAATTGTAATTTTAAATTGCCTCCTCCGGCTGCTTTGTACAGTGGCAACTATTACATTTTGTGAACGCAAGATAAAGTTTGTCTACATTTAATCAGTGTATGTGTTGTTGCTTGTAATGTTCTGTGACTGAAAATCTTGAAATGTTTGAATTGCAGTGATGGTGTGTAAGTGGGACAAACACTTTCAAAAGTATCGCGTTTTTCATGTAAGGATTGTATTGGTCCCTTTCCTAAACCTGTTAATACTAATCTGATACTATATTGTAAAATGTATGAATGGCTTCTTTTCCAATGTTTACTGTTTTGCAAAATCATTCAGTCAATATGTCTCCATCCACGTGTTGGGTTATGACTGATTTATTGCCTTATATTAGAAAGCAGGTGCTTACTAAGCTTATATTAGCTGGTTTCTTCTACCTTTGGCAAAGACAACCGGCTAAGCAACTGTAAAATCTTTTTTTTTTTTAATAGTCAGAAGGTCATTGTCCTGCTGTGTGACCCCAGTGCACTTGGGCTTGAGGTCATGAACTCATGACCCGACATTTTCTTTTAGAGAGCTAGAATTTCACGATTACTTTCAATTACAGCAAATTATTTGGCTCCTGAAGCGGTAAAGCAGACCGACTCCATCAAAGTACCACCACCATTAGTTTTCTGTAAACTATAAGGTGTTGCTGTACCAATCGGCCATTTCACATAACATTACTCCCAAGGTCTCGGCTATCATAGAGATTTTCCTTGGTAAATATGAAAGATCCTTTATGTTCTTGCCGGTCAACTTTAGTTTCTGTCCTGGAAGCCATCCTGTTTTTTTGTTTGGCAGGCGATTCCTCAGAAGGTTCACAAAAGCATTCTTAATAATTCCCAGTTAAGATTAAACAAATATCCATCAGAAATTTAAAGCAAAAGAATGTAATGTGGTTTGGCTAAATGTTAGATCGTAAGGATAGGGAATATGAATCTGCACAGGTCGTTGCATTTTCAGCAGCTTGTATTTTTCTTTTTCTTTTTGGTCATGCAACCTTTTCAGGTACAAGATAAAGCTATCTGCAACGGGACACTTTGAACTAAACCATTCATAATTTAATAGATGCCAAGAAGACCTTTCAAATCTGCGTTGTTTATGATGCTTTGCTTACAATACCTTTAATCCAATCATGGCCTAATGTGAGGAAATGTGGTTTGGTGACTACAGTAAATAATATATTTCCCCATCAGCTGCCTTGTGGTTATCTTGGTTAGATTGGAGTGCAATCAATCATATTTGTTACAAATGAGTTTGCCCAATAACAATATTTGTTTTAAACAATCATTTATAATTGTTTTGTGTCCTTTAGTGGATGAATGACATTGAAAATGACCAGATGTACCGCAGCTGGCCTGCAAGTGTGCAGGAGCTTCTCAGAGCCACCTTCCCTGGTGTCATCCGACAGATCAAACGTAACTTCTTTAACCTGGTGAGGACTGACTTAATCGTGTCTATAGGATGTTTTTATTCTTGGTGTAATATTTCTGACACAATGCAAGCAAAAAAAAAAAAACAAGACAAAGTTGATTTTGAATGGCTTCAAACTAATCAATTTCTACTTTCATTGTTGATCTTTGGTAAAACTGATGCCTTTGCTGTTAGGTCCTGTTTTTAGATCCCTTGCAGGAGGAAACCGTTGAGCTCGTGAAACTAGCCGAGCTTTTCTACAAGCATAAAATCCCCCTGAGGTAACTAATGTTGTTCCTCCACGTTTCTCCACGAGTTCATGTGGTCTCCTCTCAGCATTTTTATAATCTTTACCAGGTAGTGATTCTCATCTCACCTCCAAATTGAATACTTGTTTTGTCCTCTGCTCCTATAGAATTGGATTTGTGTTTGTTGTCAACACCAAAGATGAGATTGATGGCTTCTCAGACGCAGGAGTGGGATTTTACCGGCTGCTGAATTACATTGCAGACGAGTATGATTTATCCCAGGCTGTGATGTCTATAGTCTCGGTAAGTATATCAAACATATAAATCTTGTGTTTTAGCAAGTGTTTCCTGCCAGCTCATATCTTCCTGCTCCTCTGTGGTTCGGTGCTTTATTGTTCTTTGTCTTATCCCATAGTTTTGAAGCATTTTTGACAAGATCAGTAAACAGGGCTTTACCCTGGCTATTAGCTTTTTTTTTTTTTTTTTTAGCGAGTGTAAGAAATTTTTAACAGTGGCAGAGATCCAAGGACACAGACGGTGAAGTCTGATCTGCTTTACCACCACTTACAGCTATATAACACAGTAGACGCGGGGGAAACAGTCTCTGCCGACACTATATCTACTTACCTGAAGAAAAAATACCCAAAAGCCAATCAAGGGAGGATCATGGGAGCAGATTCCGAATATGATTATAAACGAAAGGTGTGTTACACATTTTAACTGATTAAACAAATGCTAGTTTCAAACCATAATTAATGAATAGCAGCATCAGGAATAAAGCAAACATTTTCTTTGCCCCCAGGATGGTGCTCTCTTCTACAGGAAGAGCGGCCTGGGTGCCCTGCCTCTGGCGTTATTTAATGGAGTTCCTCTGAACCCAGACGAGATGGACCCAGAAGAGCTGGAGACCGTAATCCTGCAGCGCATAATGGACACCACGGCTGTTTTTCAGAGAGCTGTCTTTATGGTATGACTCACTCACGATATTCAGTATATAAACCCCTCTCATATCAAGAAGTACAACTTGTAGATTAATAAAAAGAGACCCAAGAGAGTGGAGCATTGAAGCAGGTCTCGTAAAACTGCGTGATTAATTTCATGTTGGTCGTAAAAAAGATTAACCGACTGTTATCAAGAAACTGTTATCAGATTCTTGTTTGGTTACTTTCGAAAGAACAAAAATTTCAAGAAAATCACTTTCATTTTTTGGATTACATGAACCAACTAAGAAAGGCTAACATTGAGTTTTTAGTGCAGCTTTTTAATAACTGGATTTTCTTCTAACCGCGACTTAACGTTACAAAACAAATGGGATATTTTACCTCTGGAAGACCACATGCATTGATGATGTTGGATGTTTTCTTTTTATACTTTGGAGGTCATAATATATGAAGCAGACAATTATATGTTGCTGTTAAGTATCCAGCTGTTTATTTTTGAGCTCATGATTATGTTTTGTTGTGGAAAAAACAAGCCATTTTTCATTTTAAGCCTACTGCATTTTCTGCAATGTGGCTTTTTTAAAATTACATTTAGAGGTAGATGAACAATACTGCAGTTAATTTTTGTTAAAACAATTTGATAAAGGGAGTTTTATGGTGTTTATACTAGTTTCCTATTAATTAGTGAATTTATCTGCAAATATAATTTGTTGCACTAATATAATGAATCCGAACTGTCATCGCTTTATATATAATCATGCGCAACATAGCAAAGGACAGCCTGGATTCTAGAAATTGTAGATTTGTATAAAGTGGCACGTATGCAAAGTTTTGCACTGTTTTGAACTGTTTTGAATATTCAGCTTTCATTGGTTATTCTTCCATTCAGTGGCCATGCGAATTTTAAACTGTAAAATGTCAGAAAAACAGCAAAAATGCATCTTTCGCCTTTTTCCACCTACTGTTTTATGAGTGAATCAATCTCCACTTTTATTAATCTCAGATCTCCAGTTGCTAATCTTCAATTTTATTCAGATGTTGACGTCAAGCATTCCTCTAATGTAACAGCGAACGTCTGTTACATTAGAGGCATCTACATCTCCGTTTTAGCTCATTCAACCTTTTTTTTTAGACAAGGTAAACCTTTTTTGAAAAAATGAGCAAGTTATTATAAATAATAAGTTCCCATCAACATTTTCTAACATTGATGGTAAATGTGTAGATTTTTTTATTGCCCAAATGCTAAAGCTTGGTGGGGACCCTGTGAAGAAGAAAATGGGAGAATAGAGTGATGCAATGAAGTCTTTCTATAACAATGAGGGGCTGATCTTTCATTGAGTAGTATGTAGTTTACAAGGTGTGCTTAAATGCACTACTAATTTAATCTTGTTTTCCCTTTAATTTTTACAGGGTCAGTTAACAGAAAGCTCAGATGTGGTGGATTATGTAATGGAGCAGGCTAATGTGGTTCCCAGGATGAACGCGCTCGTTTTAGATGCTGACAGAAAATACCTTGACCTGACCGGGACGCCGGGTAAACTTTGCTTTTCAACTTGCAGATTTCTCATTTCGCAATCGGCTCAAAGTTTAGATTTCATGATTTTGGTCTTACAGTTGTAGAGGACTGGGAGGACACGACTATGTTTTCATACATGGAGTCTAAGTACAAAACTGCAGTGGTCGCTAAAAGAATGAAGTATTTCACAAACGGCGGTAGGTGATGGGATTATTTTTCTTCTCGATCTACTCACATCATACACAACTGCAACCGTATACAAATGTTGCACCATATAGCACAAGCCAGCATTTGCAGCATTTTATGTGCTTGGTATGAGATGAGTTGTTGCCATTGTGACTATATAAGGGATGTAATATGGTTGAGATACTATTTTTCTCCCTATTCTAAGGTACTTAAGCCAGAGTCGAAATGAGTCCCTGTAGATTGGTTGAATATATATAAAATCAGCCAAAGGTAACATCGTGATAAAATACGTGTACACCGCTGTAAGGGTGTATGGGAAAACGGACCTTTGTTGAAGCAGACAGGTTGATTCTGCTGTAGAGTAACTCCTGGCTCCTTTAAATGCTGTTCGCTTAGCTGCTTTAATGCTGCTCAGAGCTGCTTTTCCTGCACGGGCTCAGCGTGTCGCTTCAGCGAGAGTGTGGAAGCTGATTGCTTTTCTCCTCCTGTTTACTGACAGACAAACCAAAAACCCACTTTCTGACAGTGTGGCTGTGGTCAGTATAACTCTGGAGGTTTCTCAGTAGTTGAATAAATGGCTCGACTGCCTTGATTTCTCAGCACTCACATCCAGGAAGTAAAACTGAGCTCTTAGTTTGGCTATTTGGTTTTAATCAAGACTTTAATGAAAACAAATGTTTCTGTTTCATTTTATTTTAGTATTAAAGTATTAACAGGACTTGGTACTAATATTTAGCAGATAAAGGAATAAATAAAAAGCTACTTAAAGTAAAATAACAACTTTATTCATGTGTGAAGTAAATGCTTACATATCATTTATCTTAAATTGTAAAATCCACCAAATTGTGAGCTTATTGATTTAAAGTTAATTACACTATTATATAGAGCTATTATTATAGAGCTATTTTTCTTTTTAATGATATTTTTTTCCTTTGATTTAGATGAGGATGGGATGGCCGCTGTGACCATGTGGGTTGTTGCAGATTTCGAGAAGGTTTCAGGGCGAAAGCTGTTGTTCAATGCTTTGAAAGATTTGGTAGGTCCACTTAACAAATCATTTTTTATTTATTTATTCATTATCATTGGATTTATTTACTTTTTTACAATCATACTACTTATTTTTTTGTTTTTGGGTAATCCTTTGAATTCAATTTAAAATAGATAATACTGTTGCAAAGTCAGCGCCTTGTGGACAAACTAAAAAACCTGTCAGATCCGATACAGAGTAAAGTAGTTAGATTAAGAAAAAAAGACTTTTGTTTTATAAAAAAGGACATTTTTAAATTACATTTTGTAGTTTGCAAAATTAGTTGAATAATCCTTCTTGCTAGTTCTTTGTCGATGAAGTTTCCTGTCTGTAGATGGATGAGAATCTGTGAAATTAGTGTGAAATATGTCACTGTGTGTATGTGTGCGTGCAGAAGTCCAGTCCAGGCTTGCGTGTTGGGGTGATAGATAACCCCCATGGAAAGCCCAGCGAAGATAACACCGTGCTGTACCGAGCTGTCTGGGCCTCTCTCCTCACCCAGAAGAACAAGGCCGCAGCAGAGTTTGCACAGAAACTCCTAAAAGAGGAGAGCAGCCAGCTCCTCCAGCAGGGGACCAAGATAAAGGACTTGGGGACGAAGGTGAGGTTGATTTTCACTCATTTTACATTTCAAATTCGGTCCTTTTGGCCCAGGTATATGACCTGACTGCTCTAATGTGGACATAGTTACAAGCTTTCATGCTAAGGTTTAAAAAAGTAAAATCATAATTAGTTTATGTAATCATTGGAAAATAACAGAGTTTGTCTTAAAAATAGGTTTTGTAAATCAATAACAAACACCGTCAATTTCTTGTTAAACTCTTACTGTAGTTGTAGGAAATATTACCGGGATTGCTGTACATATTCCACTATATTAGAATGTGAGGGCAATAAAATGGAAAGTATTGCAGTTTTCTTCTTTTGCCAACTGTGCTTTCTCTACTCTGTGACCTTCATCATTTTCATTAATGTAATTTGTCTCCAATGTGAGCATCTTCTGCAGTAAGACTATGTTAATCTGGCTCTTCATGCTATTACATTAGCATGAACAACACAGGATCACAACACCCAACAGTCTTTTGTAATATAAATACTGGGTATGTTTCTGATATATTGTGCAGCCCTGCTGTATCTAATAAGGATTTCTATATTGTATAAATAACTTCTTTAGGAGCTTTCTTAAATAACAACTTTGGTTATTATTAGGGACTTTTGCTGTTCACTGGTTTTCCATCATGTTTGAACTGCCACCTGATGGTAAACAAATGGTAAACAAGTATTTTCATAAACACCCTCAAAGACGAATATTTTAAAATTACAGCTAAAACCAGGATTTTATGTAAACTGAAACAAAAACGTCTATTTTAGGAAAAACTAGGGGAAAACCCATCTAGTCTTTTAAAATCAAGTTTTGAGGGTGACTGCATGTCAGCTTCTTAATGTGTTTACATCTGTAAGAAGTGAAAGGGAGTTTATGAAGCCATGCAGGTTTAGGTTATCGTCACAAAACAGGAATACAGCAATATTTTTGCAATTCAATACAGCAGCTGATGGTTATGGACATGATATGAATTTCTTTACCTATATCTTATGCTCTGTCCATTTGTTTGGGTGCTACTTCAACTAGATCAAAGTTTATAAATTGAATGCATCTTTTAATACAGCAAATCCCCCGTCGCTCTAAAAGCATCTGCAACAAATATCTGTTTATCTGTCAGTGTAGCCATTGCAATTTAGAAAAATGTGCTTCAGTCTGTTCATGAGGTTTTCCTTTCTAAACAAGCTTATGCTAACACACACTATGTCTTTACTTTGAATTTATGTACTCACTTGTGATGGGAAATTCCTCTTATGGGGAAAAAAGTACTTTGTTAAGACTTGTTACTATGATAAACTAATTTATTTCTAAATTACAAAAATTGTTATGGTTGGCATTTTTAAATTGTTTTTTTCAGTGTTGGTTCCAGCCACACAGTTGCTATGCTGACAGTATCTGTTGGAAATTTGCGCGTTATAAATTAAAGTACCTAAAAGAATTTGAATTACACATCACAGTAAAACCTTTTGAAAACCTTTTGTCATTGGAAAGAATACAAACAAAATATGTTCGTCATGTATGTATGTTAGTCATGTATAGAAACACGAGTTAAATATTAACATATAGTTTCATAAATACACAACGATGACTGCTCATGTTTTTGTGTCTAGGATTCAATTCTAGGATTCACACCCATTCCAGGCTCTTTAAGAGCAGAGTAATGTGTTTTCTCTCCAAGGGCTGCAAGGACAAAATGAAATAATCATGTTCTTGCAGCCCTTGTTTTGGAGCTCTCACTGCTTGTTCTTAACAGTTATCCTAGGCAAGACCTTTATTCTCGCGCAGTGTCCACCAAATATTCTGTGATTGGTCAGAAAATTGAAGTTAATCTACCCGTAACTTAGTTTTTTTCTGCTGAGGTATTACGCAGGTGATACGATATTTTCTTCAAACCTTAGAGCTTAGAGATTATGAACAATGTCTGCTAACAGCCAGGAAATATATATAATTATTTAGGTGACAATTGTACTAGGTTTTGTACCTTAAACTTTATTTATTAATCCAAGTCTGTATTCCTATTCCAAAAGCCGAACAGCTAATGTAATGAAAACTTAATTTTCAGAGGATTTGATTGATTGATTTTGAATTATTTGCACAGAAGTTGCATTTGATTCAACCCAGATGTGTATTTTATTGTTGATCATGTAGGTTACCAAAGCTAAACAACATCCTAAACATTAGGAAAATACTGAGATTTATCCTGTACATTCTTTCCCTTGATTCCTCGAGCTCCTAGTTTTAGAAAACTATGATTGATGAGCCAATCTTCTCATCTAACATCGGCTAACTCAATATCTGATACTTCACACCCCGTAGATGCTCAGACAAGCGGTCTGCTATCTGTCAGTTCCACTTGAAGTGTCCCAGGGCCCACAAAAGGCAGGCTCCACACGGCGCATCTTTAACAAAAAAAAAAAAAAAAAAAGTGCTTCCGCGTACCTGCCTGTCCTGGGGCTGACAAATATGCAAGCTCCCGCTCACCCTTGTGTAAGCTCCATATGCTCAGCGGAGCCTGACCATCACTCTGCTACTATAAGTGCTCTACAACCGATGTGCAGGATCCACACACACAACACAGCTGCACACGCAAGCACGTCCAATCAACAAATGCGTTGACACGGGAGCTGCTTTCATATCCCGTCAGGAGTAAGTCGCACGGCTCTGGCTTCAGTTGGGACTATTGTTGCAAACGCTCTTTCAATTATACAAGCCTCGAACAATAAGGCGAGCATGGGGTGAAAATAGGAGCGGAAAGATGGGCTGGAAGCAGCTTTGTGACTTGAGACCCGAAGCCAAGGGACACAAGTTTATTATTGGCTGCCAGACAGACTTGCTGACTGAATTGCACTGACGTTATTGGTATTTCACCTGATCTCCGGAGGAAAGAAATGTTGCAGAAACTAATAACCCTACTCTACAACCCCCACCACACGTCTCCACCTGATTCAATATGAACTAATATGACTGAGGTTCAATTAGGAGCTTCTTATATTAATTACAAATGGATTTATCTATTTGCTTTCCTTAAATTTCTAAGAGCTCTGTTTAAACTATTTTCTTTTTCTGCCAGACCTGTTTAAAAAAAAAAAAACATTAATTGTGCAGATGCAGGTCATCAATAATGGATGAAATGATAATCTTTTTTTCTTGGCTTACATTTATCATTCCTTTGTATCAATGCATCACTCAGAATGGTATTTTGTTGACAAGCTGGAATGGAGGAGAAATGTCCTAAAGCTACTTTATCGGATACAAATCTGGCTTTACCGCACAAAGTCTTCCGACATTCAGAAACCCGCGCAGTGTTCCTCACATCCCAAACAAAACTCTGTTCTTCTGCTTCAGGGAATGGACCTCGATGCCTTTGAGAAAAAGTTCAACACACTGGAAGTCGATTTTATCCGCAGTCAGCAAATATTTTGTCGGGACGTCCTAAAGCTTCGGCCAGGACAGCGAGCAGTGATCAGCAACGGCAGAGTGAGTAGCTCAATTGGAAAGTCACCAGACTTTTGAACTGGTGGCCTGGGTTCAAATCTTGGCCTGGGCTACATCGACAGCATTCAGCATGGGTCCTTAGGCAAGACCCTTCGTGCTACTGCCTACTTTGTAAGTCGCTCTGGATAAAAGCGTCTGCTAAATACATAAACATAAACAGATTCCAAAAAAAACAAAGAAGGAGGAAATCTGTACCAAAATATTTGAACAAGATTCATTTTCAGAAAAAAACTATCAAATCTTTACTACTAGAGTTTACTGATTCAGCAATAGAAGTGCTTCCTAGTCAAATAACCAGGTTTTTATGTCAAAAACAGAGCGTGTATTGTTACACAAATATTTTTATACATTCCTATCAGAGAATTTTAACAAAGTACATTGTTTCGATTATATTTTAATATATTTTAACCTTAAACCAAACAATGTTACTGCTGTTATAAATGTTATAATGTACAAACCCTCTTCTCTGTTATACAGTGTACATTATTTTTGTGGTAGAATGTATTCCAGGTCTGTTGAACCTGAAATATTGCGGACAGTCGCTACTTTTCTTCATTCAAGTCATTTTTCTTTCGCCACGAACAATTCGGTGATCTTTCCTCTTTACAAAAAGCTGAACCTGGATACCTACAGAACACAACCTCTTGCCAGTTATTTTTGTCAAATTGGAACTGCTTTCTGTCAAGAACTCGCAGATTTAGTCTGCTATTGCTTTTTTGTTTGAATTGTTTCAAATAATCAAAATAATTTCAACATTAGACCAGGATAACCAGATTAAATGAAAAAAGAAGCTAGCTTCAGGAAATATTTCCTTGGATATTTGTTGTCCAAACCTGTTTGGTTCTGTGCAACAATGTAAAATCAGGTTTTCACTATCCTTGGCAGCCACTGCCGCCATCAATAACTCACAATGAGACTTTTATAGCCCTCCAAATGAATTTTGGCCCACTGTTACTCGCAGAGTTGTTGAGGATTTTCTAGCGTCAAAGGGGCCTTTTTTAATGGATTTGAGTCGTGCCACGGTAGTTCATGTGAAAACTACGAACAGCTGACATGTCTTGGTAATCTAGGTTTCTGTTTGTAACTGATTCCATGTTTATTCTGTCTGCTATGAGCTCCAAATTAAAATACGCATTCTGCTGCTATGCAAGGGGAAAGTTTGTGCTTTAAGCTTTTCGGTGTCTTCTGTTTGCATTGTAAAATCGACATCGTTTTCTTAAAGACCTTTATTGTATTCTATGTTGGTGTATAAAGCAAAGCACTGATGTCTCGGGGGCGCGGAGATGCTAACAGTCAGGGATGAGGAGGTCAGCCTCTGAGGGGGGTACTAATAATTAATATCGTTTTATATTTCTCCACAGCAGTAGTAGAAAAACTTCTCACAAATTAGAAAACAGAAAAAGCACCTCCTGGGTTTAGAGGCTTTAGCATCATGGGATAACAAGACTTTAAGTAGATAAAACACTGTATCACAGCTACATTACATCTGACATCCCCATGGCGAGTTTTAAGCGATACACACTTAGATAAAAGTAAATTGCCAAAGTCGTGTTCTGACTGCCTTATTTTGCTCCGTATTAGATCCTTGGTCCGTTTGAAGAACAGGAAGAATTCACTGTGGAGGATTTCCACTTGCTTGAGAGGATTACACTGAGTGGTTCAGCGGAGAAAGTCAAAGCCAAAGTAAAACAGATGGGGATGAAACCGAAGCAGTACGTTTGTATTCTGTTCAGCCTCACAATCGGAAACATAAAGCTTTTTTTTTTAACTTCACCTGTGTCTAATACAAATTTTCTCATCATTTTAACCTTTTCACACCTACATTTTTTCATTTTTATGGTCTTTTCTTTTTCCCATTCTCAGATCTAGCTCTCCCAACTTATATGCTTTATAAATAATGGACCTCTTCTCCTTTAGAGCGAGCGACTTGGTCATGAAAGTTGATGCCCTGCTCTCTGCAATCCCTAAAGGAGAGGTCAGAAGAGATGTCAGCTTTAAAGATACCCAAAGGTACGCTTTAAATATTTTTTATTTTTTACCATTCACATTTTTCTGTGAATTTCCTGTAGCAAAAATCTTGAAACTTAAATTTCCTCCTCAGTGTGCTCCACATTGCTCCACGTGAAAATGAGGTGTTCTATGATGTTGTGGCCATCGTCGATCCCCTCACTAGAGAAGCGCAAAAGATCTCGTCTCTTCTGATTGTAAGATGTACTCTAGTTTTTTTTTCTTTTCTAAGGCCTAAAGCTTCTTTCACATAGAAAGCAACATAACTGTCAGTACATTGCCTAGCAAGCTAGTCTGTGCCATGTGAATATTGATCAACACAACCTAATTAGGAACCAGGAACCTGAAGTTTTAATATTTTTAATACTCTTTCTTGAATAAACATTAAGATTTTAGTTTCTAGTTCTAGTTTCTTCAGTCTCTCATGGTAAACACAGGCCAAAAACCTTGATTTTGTGGTAAATTCTGTGGGATTTCGTCCAGTTTTCTATAATAAAAATGCGTGAAAGTGCCATAAATCGGGGAATTGTTGTTTACAAATGTAGCGACATCAGTAAAATCAGGTCAATTTATATAATTCTGCAATTTCTGCGCCTAGCTGCTTTGATATATTTATGCATTGATAATGCGGCATTTAAAAAAATATGCACATCCCCGCATATTGTGCGCGCTTTCCTTGATTTTGTGGGATTTTCTGTTTCTTGCTTTTCCGTTATGATAGATTATCAGTCCTAGAGCTTTTCGTTCTTCTCTGCTTGAACATCTGGTATCATCAACATGTTAAGACAAACATTCACATTCATTCTAATACTTTCAGTTATTTTTAAATATTTTGTTCATCTGTACAGAATCAGCCTCACTCAATAAACAAACCTTTGTGTATTTGTCATTGTTAACCTTGGAGGAAGCTTGTATAGAGACTTAAATTCATTGATCGGGCACAATGTTTTATTTTTAATCTCTCTGCTGCACACAGGATTTTCTTTTTCTCCCTGTTCCTGATCGGGCTCTCTGCTTCTGTTTGACTTGCTACAGGTGTTTAGTCAAGTGGTCAATATGAAACTGCAGGTGTTTATGAATTGCAGGGCCAAGTTGTCCGAGTTGCCCCTCAAGAGGTAAGCTCTGGCTCCAGCAGTAATTAAATTTTCCTGTTTGGCTTGTTTGTGTATACTCTGGTTGCTCCAGTCTTCGCGCCTGATCCCTTTGTAAGAGCGCTACACAGATGCAATCTGCTTAATAACACCGCCTTATTGCTTTGGGCCCCCACATGCATCTCTGAGCAAATTTCAAACACTCAATGTTGCAGTTCAAACCATGCAGGGGTGTGGGGAGAGGTAAAATTATAGTAAAATGAAAAAGGAAAATGATACATAGATTTTTTTCCGTTCTCTCTATCAATATTCACACCCATGGGTAAATGTGGCTGTTATATGAATAATTGATTGTTTTTTGTTGTATAGTTGATTCATTTGTTGAGTTAGTCAACAGAAATCTCAAGGGATGTAACTGAATTTCCGCGCTGAAGTTTTATTGATGGTAACAAGTCTTCCACCACAAATCACTCATGTCTCAACCGACCCTCCTCCATAAATGTCATCCCCGCCAACCATCCCCACCCCCCGAGCGAGAAATGGCAGTAATTGACAAAGATTGCTACTTAATACATTTGTGCAGGACAAATAAGCTGGAGGTCTCCAGCTGAGCTGCTGTGTGAACCGTGCATTTCTACAAAATCGCAATGCTCTTCGAATTATTTAAAACTATCCGTAAGTTACGGCTTTACTGCCAAATAACAAAATACAATAACTTTTAGCTTGAGGGTGGATGAGAGGTATTTTTTATGCCATTGTGACCTTTTTTCCCCTTTATTTGTATTTAATGAGGCAGTTTTTAAACAGGCGCTTGTTATTACTTCACTGCTTCATTTAGCTTTTATAGCCACAAGCTAGATGCTGTTAAAGTCCACCCATGGTGATTTGGCTGCCAGTAGGAGTGCATGAAGCCTGTTCCTGCATCAGGTGTTTAATTATCTCCACTGTTTTCTTTTAACACTAGAAATTAAGTGTCGTCACAAATCACCTCCAATAAAATGGAAGACTACATTTCCTGGGGTGAACTGGGTTTAAACGTTTCTAACCATAAAAGACTTACATTACTTTACTCATAATAAAATAGTCCAACGCGAATGTTTTAACTATAGTTGGGAGATAAAAAATCAAGTTTTTTCTTGGGAGTCGACCTGTATTCAACAATAGAATACCGTGGGGGGGCTGGGATGACTATGAAGCATGGAAACCCAAAGATTAGATCAGTGAAAAAAAAACACAGATTTTCCCCAAAAGTAAATCTGCAAAACAGAAAATTCTATTAATATTAATCTATAAAATATTTATTGCTTAACTTTAATGTTAACTGTCTTATTCTCAAGTTCTCTTTCATGGCATTTGTTTTGTGTCTCACTATGGGAACGCCCTACCTATATATAGGACCGGCCCTGCACAGACAGATCATTCAAAAACCTGTTCTCGCTACGAGCAGAAGTTCCGACTGGTTTCTCGCTTTTGCCTGCTGTTTTGGAGCTTAGCTTAACTGTCCATAGATACGAGTGCGAACTAGATCACAGGGTGCTTGGTTCCAGATTGGTAGTGTGTGCCGGGACAAAACCAGCGTTCAAAGCGTCTGTTGCAAAACAGCACTGCTAGCTGTGAGAAACTGTGCGGGGTAGAAATACGCTTCACTGTTTTTCACTCGAGTAGCCATACTTCATCGGTAGCAATACTAGCAGAAGTAGCAATACTTCACAATAAAAAAAAGTTGCGATACTTCACGCGAGCAACTAGCATGGACGCCGGAAAGGCGGACGCTAAAGAGGGCGAAAACCGGCGAGCTTGCCTGTGTGGAAATAAAATTTCGAGTTGGGATACTCACCAATTGTGTGTGACGTTTCTTGGCTTAAGGCATGCCCAAGCAACTTTCAGGACATCAGAGTGCTCTCACTGTAGCCGGCTATCACTCAATGGTGCTGCGTTGCTGTCTGGCCCGTCAGTTGACACTGTCTGGAGGCGAACCCTTTCTGACTTTGGCTGCAGCTAGCCAAGAAACGGCGGCTCAAGGACTGACACCGGTCCCTGATGCAGAACCAGGACCAAGCTGGGGCGATATGCTTGACGCTGTTAACCCGTTGCCTCTGGATGAGAGCAGCCATAGCTTCGCAGCTTACCCGCTCGATTACCCCATGGCAGGTGATGATGACTCAGACTCGGATGCAGGTTCGGAGCTTCTCATCACCGACGATGATGAGGATGATGAAATGTCTCTGGTGCTCCAAGGTCTGGTTGAAAAACCCGCAGCTTCGGGCGTCGTCAAGGCTGGTGATGGTGACTCTTCTTCGTCTGCTTTGGATGTGGACCTGCATGACGTGTGTAAATGCGCCGCAGCAAAACTTAATATCCAGTGGCCCGAAGTACAGCTCAGCTTTCAACACTATTGTACCTTCAAGATTGGACATGAAGCTCCTCGACCTGGGTCTGAACAGTTCTCTGTGCGACTGGATAATGGACTTCCTGTCTGATCGACGCCAGGTGGTCAGGATGGGAAGCATCACCTCCTCCTCACAGACCCTCAACACCGGAGCTCCCCAGGGCTGCGTTCTGAGTCCCCTACTCTACTGCCTGTACACACATGACTGCACTGCTAGTCACAGCTCCAACGTCATCATCAAATATGCAGATCAAAAGACGATCATAGGCCTGATCTCCAACAATAACGAGACAGCCTACAGAGAGGAGGTCAGCTTCCTGACACACTGGTGCCAGGAATACAACCTCTATCTAAACGTCAACAAGACCAAGGAGCTGATTGTGGACTTCAGGAGACAGCGCACGCCCCCCCATCAAAATCAACGGAGCCACGGTGGAGAGGGTCAGCAGCTTCAGGTTCCTCGGGGTCCACATCACTGAGGATCTCAAATGGAAAGAACACACCACACGGGTGGTAAAGAAGGCCCAACAACGCCTCTTTTTCCTAAGACGGCTCAAGAGGTTTGGCATGAGTTCCCGTATCCTCAAGACATTTTACACGTGCACTGTGGAAAGTGTACTAACAGGCTGCGTCACCGCCTGGTACGGGAGCTGTACTGCTCTGGAACGGAAAGCCCTGCAGAGGGTCGTACGGACAGCCCAGCATATCACCAGGGTTCAACTGCCAAACCTCCAAGATCTTTACGCCAGCCGCTGCATGAGGAAGACCAGGAGGATTGTTAAGGACTCCACCCACCCAAGCCACTGCCTGTTTTTACAGCTGCCGAGCGGCAGGAGGTACAGGAGCATCAGGACTACAACCAGCCGGTTCCGAGACAGCTTCTTCCCCCGAGACATCAGACTGCTGAACAGCAATGGACAAGCACACCCCTCATAATCAACACAGTGATCCCCCCCACAATATACCCCCCATACAACCCAATCTGCACTCTGCACTTTAACATGTGTAATGCATATCTTGCACAATAACTGTACATCTCGGACTACTACTCTAATTGTATTTCATATATTTATATTCATTCACTTTCATAATTTTGTACATCTGCACATAAAGATCCTGTAGGATATCTGTATATATTTAACAAATGGTGCTAGTTTTAATGTAAGTTTTACTGTAAGTTTTATGTGTATATTTTTGTATTTAATGTGTATTGCACCTGTGAGGGACTGAGCACATAAGCATTTCAC
>JAVLVB010001001.1:5262746-5303037 GCA_032876305.1 Orestias chungarensis
ATGACAATAAAGTGATTTGATTTGATTTGAGTTCAGGCTAAAGCAGCAAGATCACGTTTCGACGGCAAAAAGCTGCCAAAAGCCAAAAGAACAGGAAAGCAGTTCCTGCTATTTTCCCTGAGTTGAGGGTTTGAGGAAGTTTTAGTTTCCTGGCGCAACAAACTGTACAGGGAAAAGCACCCAGTGGCAGGTGGCTCGGTTCTAGACTGCAAGGGAATGAACGACCACGGTCTCCGCCAAATGCCTCGAGTTGAGCCAGTGTTGGCAGCGCACCCGAAAGCTTCGATGTCCGCGGGTGGGTTGGCTCCATCCCTCCCTTCAGCAGCGGACTGCTTCCAATCAAACCTGATGGAGAAATCCTACAAGGCGGCTGCTCTTATCAGTTTGCGCCATGAATACCTCTTCCATGCTGATGGCGTATCAGGCGGAGCTGGAGGAGGAGATGACTGCATCACCGAAGGCTACACTGTGGGAAGAAATGTGTATTATCACTGATGTCTTCAGCTCCATAAAGTGACGATCCAGGCTATGGGGCGAGCTATGGGGCACATGGTTTTACAGGAAAGGGCTAGATGCTTAAACTTAACCATGCTTTCCACAAGGGAAAAGGAGGACCTTCTCGACACCCCCATCACCCAGCATTGCCTGTTTGGTGCAGCTGTTACATCCATGCAGAAAAGGTGTGAGGAAAAGAAAAAGGATGATGAAGCTTTAAAGCTGTGTCTCCCAAGGCGGGCGCCGGCGCACACAGCCACCGGTCCCACATCCCAGCGCCAAACCTTCACCCAGGCTGCGCGCATCTGCCTCCCACTTTCAGAATTCTGAAGCTGCCGAAAACCCAGACGGCCGCTAAGCCTTCCCCGAAAAGCACGGCTGTTAAGGGCTTGTGGCCAAAGAAACCCGAAGCCGCTCGCCCGGATCAGCTGCCACCCACAGCCACCCAGACGGTGAGGACGAGGAAGTATTTGGCCTGAAAGCTTTTTGGAAGTCGGAGAGCGAGCAGGACTTGTTCTCAGACACAGCTCCGTTACCTAGCCCTTCCATAGAGTTCAGTAAAGTTTGGCGCATGAGTGAGGGGATGTTCGAGACCTCTCAGAGCGCACGAAACTGGGACTGTGTTCAGTTCGGGATGTCCCGCATTGGGTCCAGTTCATGTCCCACAAGCATTGCTTTGTGTCACAGAACATTAAACAAGCTCCCGCATCCAGGCGAAACGCAGAGGGCGCAGCTAAAAATGTTGAAAAACAAACAAATACCAATAAGAGGAGAGATGGTTTGTCGCTTGCTGGTAGGGGCACCCACCCCCCCACAAGCAGTCATATGACCGAGGGAAACCCAGGTGCATGCGCGCTGCGAGTCGACATGTCTTGCAAGCCAACGCCACAAGATGGTGGCATTAATCCATACAGAACAAACCTGCCTGCCAGCTTGCTGTCTCTGAGACTGTCAGATTGGGTGAATTGTACAAACTCAGAATGGGTTTTAAGAACAATAAACCGTGGATACCGGCTGCAATTCACAGTTCAGGGGAGTGATTCGGTCGCAGGCAAGTGGCTCCGCAGCTCTTTTCCTACAAGAGGAAATATCCTCTCTATTGGAGAAAAGAGCGCTACAACTGATCCCCCAGGAGAAACGGCAAGCAGGTTTTTACTCCAGATATTTCCTGGTCCCAAAGAAAGGTGGTCTAGGGATGCGTGCAATCTTAGACCTTCTGGCTCTAAACAGACATCTGAGAAAATACAAGTTCAGAATGCTGACACATGCTTCTCTCTTACGCTTCCTGCGCCCAAGCGATTGGTTCACATCAATCGATCTCAAGGATTCGTATTGTCACATCCCAATTTATCCACCACACAGGAAATATCTAAGATTTGCATTTCAGGGAAATGCTACGAGTATCTCATTCTCCCATTTGGCCTCTCCTGGAGCCCAAGAATGTTTGTGAAATGCACAGAAGCCGCTGTGGCACCACTCAGGCAACAGGGGGTTCGTGTGGCCACATACATAGACGCTTGGTTGATCGCAGCTCCGTCACAGCAGGAGGCTGCAGACTATACAACGTTACTCTCAAAATACATGCTGGATTTGGGATTCTAAATAAATGTGGAGAAGAGCATCCTAGTTCCCTGTCAAAGAATCTGTTTTATCAGTCTGTTTCTAGACTCTGCCCAGGCCAGAGTGAAACTCACAGAGGAGAGAGTAAAATCCCTGAAATTTTGTGTCTCCTCGTCACACCATATCTGTGCAGATGATTACTGGGTATGATCGCCTCAGTTTTGGACGTTGTTCCACTAGGGCAACTCCATATGAGGGGAGGGTTTCAGCCACCTGCAGTGCAGCTGTACGTCCCTGGAGAATTGTAAACTTTCTAACTCAGGGTGTTCCTATAGCCAGTATACAGAGCAGAAAAGTGGTGTCCACAGATGCCTCCCTGTCTGGCTGGGGGAGGTCTTCGAAGGGAAATCAGTGAATGGGACATGGGACAGACACATGCATGCATTCCTTATTAATTATCTGGAACTGCTGGCTGTTCTCCTGACACTGAAACATTTCCTTCTATTTCTAAAGGGTCATCATGTATTAGTCCGGACAGACAGCACAACTGTGGTGGCATACATAAACCGACAAGGGGGTCTGAGATCCCAACATCTACATATAATTGCACACAAGCTGGTCATTTGGAACAGCAGCAATTTTCTGTCACTAAGGGCCACTCATGTCCCAGGAGTGTTAAACCGGGGAGCAGACCTTCTCTCCAGGGGTAACCCTCTCTATGCAGAATGGAGGCTTCACCCCGAGGTAGTCAGGATGATTTGGCTGGGTTACGGGCTCAATAGTGACTCAATAGACCTGTTTGCGTCTCGAGAAGACACACAGTGCCCTTTGATTTTCTCCCTTCACCAAGGAAAGCATCTTTGGGGGTGGATGCTCTCTCCCACCCGTGGCCGGAGCTCTCCTGTATGCCTTCCCTCCTGTAGCTCTCATTCAGCCAACGATAGCCAGAGTTCGAGGCTAAGACCTATCAATGATCCTCATTGCGTGTCACTGGCCATCGAAGCACTGGTTGGCAGAGATAATCCAGGTTCTCCAGGGAGAACCTTGGCCTCTACCACTGCGACGGGACCTTTTGTCTCAGGCAGGGGGGGAAATTCTACACCCCCACCCGGAAAGGCTGGCACTATGGGCCTGGCCTGTGAGTGGTTCAATGTTATTGAGATTATCCAGAGTGCGAGGGCACCCGCAACCAGGTCTCTGTATGACTGCAAATGGGCCATATTTGAAAAATGGTGTCCAGAACCAAAGGAAATACCCATTCAGTGCTCTGTAGCTACCATTTTGACTTTCCTGCAGGACCTGCTGGATAAGGGCCAGGCTTTTTCCACCATAAAAGTGTACTTGGCAGCAATTTCATCTTGCCATGTCTGTTTTTGTGGAAAAACCATGGGACAGCACCCCTTGGTTTGCCAGTTTATGAAGGGAGTTCGTCATCGGCTTCCTGTCTCAAAACCCCTGGAACCATCATGGGACCTTCTGGATGCTCTGATGGATGCTCCATTTAAGCCCCTGGAACAGGTGGATTTGAGATTTGTTACTCTGAAGACAGCGCTTTTACTGGCTCTTACCTCAGCTAAGCGGGTGGGTGAGCTTCATGCTTTCTCTGTGAACCCAGCTTGTACCAAATTTTCTGCAGGGAATAGAAGGGTGACCTTAATTCCTAACCCTGTGTTTTTGCCTCAGGTGTTGGGGTCATGTTCACCAATAGACCTGGTGTCTTTTAGCCCCCCGCCTTTTTCCTCAGTGGCGCAGGAGCGTCTTCATGGACTTTGTCCAGTTCGGGCCCTACACACCTATATGGATAGGACCAAAATGTTGAGGAAAAGTGACCAGCTGTTTGTTTCTTGGGCAAAAGGTCACCTCTGCAAACCTGTGTCAAAGCAGCGACTTTTGCATTGGATAGTTGCTGCAATTGCTTTAGCTTACACCTCTAGGGGACAGCGTCCTCCTGAGTGCCTTCGTGCCCACTCTACAAGAGGGCTCCTCTTTAGAGGAGTTTCCATCCAGGAGATTTGTGCCACAGCAAGCTGGGCCCCTCCGCATAAATTTGCTCGGTTTTATAAGTGCGATGTCACAGCTCAACCGCTGGCTCATTCAGTGCTCAGCCTATCATCAGAGGCACCAAGCTCCCATCGATGACTTATATTGTCTGCAGTTGGTCTTGGTCTGCATCGCATGCCGGGAGACGGGATTTTCCCATAATGAGACATGAAACAAATGCTATGAAAGAGAACTTTAGGTTACTTTCATTTATAGGTAGGGGGTGGGACATGCCCCCTCTCCCTGGCACTGACAGACTTAGCCCCAGCCAATCAAGGCTGGTGGAGTGTAATTGGAGCTTCTGACTAGGTCACGCCGAGGGCGTTCCCATAGTGAGACACTCACGCACGCTACTCAGAGAACAGGGGTTACGAAAGTAACCAAAAGTTTTCTTTGAGAATTGCCCTGTATGTTGCGCCCTCCATCTTAACATTACCTTTACAGTTTCCCTGTGTTTTCCTATTCATGATATTTAAGACTTAATGTGGTATATATTTTTCCTTCGGGCCTTATTTACTTATTTAAAAGGTTTTCAGTGCTGTTGGTTATACCCAGTTTGTTTTAATGGTGTCAAATAAAAGGGAGATGAGGACAAATCCACACCACACGATACGCCATAGGTCTACTGCATAAACCCCCAATAAGATACACTGGACTATGTCATTTTAAAGTAAAAAAAAAAGTCAAATGTTTATAAATACATTCGAAAGGCTTTTATGAACTTTGCTGTTCAGCAAACATAAGGATAAGCCTGGAGCTGCTTTCACATTGAACTTCACTTGTGCACATTTTTCATTTGCCAAACAACTCAGTCAAATAAAACATTAGATCTCTCATCCTAAAAGAAAGAGCAAGATTACTTAATAGTTTAAATTTTTAAATTATCTTCTAATTGGTTGCTCTATTTGTTACTTGACCAATACTTAATTCGTCTCAGTATGCTTTCTTTTCTTCAGTTTTTACAGATTTGTTTTGGAGCCCGATGTGACTTTCTTAGCTAACGATACAGCGTCTCCAGGGCCAGTTGCCCGCTTCACAGAGCTCCCAGAATCCCCCCTTCTTACCCTCAACATGATCACCCCGGAAAGCTGGATAGTGCAGGCAGAGCACAGCCTCCACGACCTGGATAACATCCACTTGCAGGAAGTAAGGAGATGCTTAGTCATTGTTGGCTGCATGTAGAGCCGGGGTGATTTTCTTAACCTCCCCGGGGTTATGTTTCTTTGCAATTTATGACTCTTTACAGGTTAACGGGGTTGTAGCAGCAGAATATGACCTAGAGCACCTCTTGCTGGAGGGCCACTGCTTTGACCTGTCAAACGGACAGCCACCGCGCGGTCTGCAGTTTACCCTAGGCATGAGTCAGGACCCGCTCATGTATGACACAATCGTCATGGCTAACCTGGTCAGCATCATCATCAGTTTGTTCTGCACTGTGTTGAATAGAGCTGGTATGATTCTATTTGTACAGTTTGGACTTATTGGGCTAACATGTAAAAAACAATTTTATATTACAGGGATATTTCCAGCTGAAGGCTAATCCCGGAGCCTGGATCCTAAGATTACGTAAAGGGAGATCGAAGGAAATCTATCAGATTGTCACGTGAGTATCCCAATCTATGTTTTCCCAAAAAAAATTAGGAGCTAATGACTGTACAGCAGATGTTTTCATGGCTCAGATTCAATGCTGTTTTTAAGCTGCCTCCGCTCTCCCACTGAAACCCATCTCTATGGAAACATGGAGAGCTGCTGACACTGTAGCAACGCAAAGTTTTTATGAGTGCAGGGAGAACTGTTCAGCATAGAGGCAGCGAGAGGCAGGTAGGTGGAAAGGGCTGCTATTAAAGCGAAGATGGATGCCGATGGTCCCCTTCTGGCTTTGCTCCTTAGACTGTGGAATCTAGTTTTGTGAGGATGAACTTGAGAAAGTTTGAAGACGGTTTAATAGTTTTGTTGTTTTGTGTTTATTTAATAACACTGAACCATTTGCTTTGAATATAATAAAGGAGTAACTTTAAAGGTGCACTTCTCCCACTACTGGTCTGAAAATTTTCACTTAATGTTGAACCCAACTATATCAAAATACCTAATTTTCCTGAAGGAAAATTTAGCCTCTGATTAAAAAACAAATCATAGTACAATTTTGTTACATTTGTCAACTACAGAACCTACAAACCAAACGGGACAACATGTAGTCAGATAAGAAGTGATAAACTACTTGACTACAGTGGTGATCAGAATTATGTTTAAGAGACTCAAGTTAAAGCTTTCAAATATAAGAAGAGTGTGTGGACTGTCATGGTAAATGGTGGTAGTGCCGTGCTTTGAGGCATTTCTGATGGACATGGTACTGATATGTGTCTGAAATAATTCTTAAGCTTCACCTAAAATCAACATCTAGATCGTTGAAACTTGAATGAACTGGCTGCATAACAACAATTAGCAGAACCATGTTTCTTCAATAATCTTTGTTTCAAAAGGGAACTAAAAACTGCCTAAATTATTTATGAATTATTTTTTTTCCTGTTACATGGCAGCATTGGTAAATGAAAACAAATATGTTTAAAAGCAGTTATTGTGTGCTTTTTATAATAGAAATCATTCTTTTATATGTGAATAGTGTCATCTGCAATGTTTTTCAAGTGCAATATTTGTTTCTCTATATTTGTATTATCATCATGGCAAAACCCCACTTTGTAATAACATTTTAAATCTACCTTGCACACATTTTTTAAATGATTAAAGTTAGAGCTGTTTGCAGTTTCTCTACCTCAAATATTGTCATGGTTTTACAGTTTGCAATCTAAATATACAGGAGTTTAATAATGAAACTGAAATACCTGGTTTGAGACCACAATAATTTATTAGTATGGTGTAAGGCCTTCTTTTGCAGCCAATACAGCGTCAGTTCGTCTGGGGAATGACATATATAAGTCCTGCTTGGTGGTCAGAGAGATTGATCCTCCAAAACATCCCAAAGTGAGATATGGTGACTGGGCAGGCCATGGGAAGTGTTCAACTTCACTTTCATGTTCATCAAACCAATCTTTCACCAGTCTTGCTGTGTGTATTGGTGCATTGTCATGTTGATATGCGGCAGCGCCTTCAGGATACAATGTTTGAACCATTGGATGCACATGGTCCTCCAGAATGGTTCAGTAGTTCTTGGGAGTGACGTGCCCATCTAGCACAAATATTGGGCCATGATATGGGATCCCAAACCATTACTGATCCACCCCCATGCTTCACTCTGGGCATGCAACAGTCTGGGTGGTACGGTTTCCCCATGAAACCTCCAACACTAAAATGACAGGTGTTTCAGTTTCCTTGTCCAACCCCTGTAACATATTCAGCCAATTACATCTACTTTCAAATTTCTGTAATAGATACATTTAGTGACTTAAGTTAACCGTTTAAGTGCTAAAACTGGAAATAAGGAGTATTTGTAACTGATATCAGCATTACTATGACAATTGAATATTTCCCGCATGAGTAATTGTTTATTGTATATTTAATACACACTAAAAGAAGAACAGTTTAAAAAAAATTCATATGGCATGGATGGCCGTCGTGATTGAATGTAAGAGTCTAAACTTTGCTGTGTGTGAGTGCGCTCTGGCTGTTTGTCTTCACAATCACCGATATCATCCTCTTTGGCTAACTTCACCTAAGATTTAGGGCCTATACAGCCCTCGGTTCCTCTGGAATCATATCAGACAACCAAGATTTATCCCCAATCCTCCAGGTGAAGCTAAGAGGTGATGTCATTTTTCACCTTGGCAGGGTCATTATTCTTGTGGTTAGCGGCACTCTGGTCCCTGTTAGGTGGCCGATCAGAGCCTATTGAGAGTGTCTGTGTTCACGAGTCCCGGACTGTGCATTTTCCTTCTCCAGCGCGCGTTGCTGCTGCGCCTTGCCTTGACAGCGATGAATGAGACGGCCAACTCTCCCCCTCTCATTGCAGGGATACAGATTGATCTCTGGTGCTTTCTAACAGTAGCCCTAAAGGCTGTTTTGCACGGGTGACAACAGAAAAAGGAAAACACAAGCAGCACTTGAACGTGTGGGAGGGGATTTTCCTCTAGGTCCGACTTTGCGTGGGCATTTATCATAGTGATAAGGTTAGATTTTTTGCCTTTAGTAAGCATTTGGAGTTGTAATGGCTTGCGGCGTATCATGGTCAAACGCTCATCTTTACCTCGGGTCTGTTCCACAGTGGTTCGCTGTTAAAGCCCGCTGATCTGGTCTGCCAAAACACATTGTGTACAAGGCAAATCAGCCTTAAAACAATTACAGTGAAAGGCTGCGCAACACAATCAATACTCTTCAGACTTTCTCATTAAATCTACCAGTATATGCAGGATGACTGGGAGGTAGCGACGGGCAATATAGCGGTGAGGTGATTCCTAACGATGATGGAGGGTAATGAATACGGTCTGGTTTTTGACCCTGGCAGCTGTCCCAGTATCCGCTTTAAGTGTGTGCTCTCAGTGTCTGCTGGGACGCTGTCCATTAATGGCTGTACTTTCCCTTATTGTAAAAGCCTATAGCCTTTTTTTCTTTCTGTGTTGCCATGGCTAAACCATGAAAATGGAGATAATGTAAAGACTTTACATTTGTATATCTCAATTTGGCTCATTGAGTTTGTCTGTTTTTTGTTTTTTTTGGGCCAAATAGCTAAATTTGGCTGCTGGTACTGGTTTACCACTGGTAAACTTGTAGTCTGCAGAGGAACCGCATATGTTTAATAAATGTTAGCTTGAATTGTAACTATATTTTCAACTTTTTTGCAGGCACGATGGAACCGATTCCCCGCCTGATGCTGACAATGTCGTAGTTGTGCTGAACAGCTTCCACAGTAAAATCATCAAAATCAGGGTGAGAAACATTTCTCAGACATCTGCTTTATTTAGCTTCTCTGCGCTGCTAGTATATCTATGGTGTTCTTGCCACTCACAAATTGTGAACGTTTCAACACTTTTAGCCGGTGCCCGATAAAACTAACTGGGAGCCTCGTTGTTGTGCTTTTACTTGCAGGTGCAAAAGAAAGCGGAGAAGATTAATGAAGACCTTTTGACTGAAACTAGTGAAAGCAAAGGCATATGGGACTCCATTGTAAGGTACGTTCAAAGTCATCTCAAACATGATGAACTCTAGTCAGTTTTAAATCCTCTGTTCAGCTGGCAGGCAGGAAAAAATCTTTGTTCTTTGATAGTTTTGCTCATGTAGCTTTCGTTTGTTGATTCTACGACACGGTTTCAGGAGATCTTACCCTTCCCCTGGATCAAGACTGCAATACTATGCTGTAAGATCTAGTCTTGCAAAAAATATGTGCTTCTGTAGGTATGTGTGTGCATTTGCGTGTCTCCCCCCTCAGCATTTCCTAACTGTGTGATTCTGTCTTCCTTTTTAATGCTTGCTGTGTAAAGTGTTTGGGGCACTTTTGAGAAAAGGTAGGCAGGGTTGCAGGAATCCCTTTTAACACATTAACCTTTTGTTTAAACTCATTAAAACATTATTTTTTTGTCCTCGCTTTAATTTCTGCTAAAGCTTGTGATGAGTAGCATTTAATCAGCCATTGATGTGGTGTGTTAAAGACCATTAACAACTGTGACGGTAGTTTGAGCCTCTTTAATGTCTACATTTGTGAAACTGTTGAGATACTCAGTCAAGCGAACATGGTTTTACATAGGGACTAGTAATTTTATAGAAATAAATCAAATAACCCTTTAACCATTCAAAAACATTATTAGCTTAATTATTAATTATCTGTAATTAGTTTAAAGATTCAAGTGTATAAAAAAAGAAAGAATGCATAAGGAGGAAATTTTTTTTTTGTGGTACTGTACATACAAAAACTGTGATATCCCTTATCTGAACTGTAAATCAGAATTATTTTGGCAGTAAAGGGTAATCTTAGTGACATATTATATACTTGGAGAAAGTTTTCTGACTGTGTCACTTCTAAGCTGACCAAAATGGCTCTGGCAGCTGTAAGTAGGGATGCTTTTCAGCACTGACTCACTTGATAGAGGGGCTTAAGAAAACAAAACAAACATTTATATACGGTTTAAACCCAAGATCCTTCTAAGAAATTACCAATACAGCAATTCAAGCTGTTTCTGAGATTTTTATCAAAACCTGGGAATAGTTGTGTTGTTTAGCTTCAAGTAAGCTTACACAAAAGATCAAAATATCTGGTGTAAACTAGAGGGTTGCTTTTGTTAATAAGGAGAGTAGGAACAAACCAAAATACCTGATTAATCATACATTAAAGTTTCAAAGCAAGTCAAGTTTTATTACGCTGCAGAAGATACAAACCTATTTTTCTACTCTTTTTAAAAACTTAATTTTGAAAATATTTTCCAAATATTATTTTTGTACGGGCGTCTTTCCAATAATATCTACAATATATTTACAATATATTTATATTATTGATATAACATTTATTAATTATTCGATAGGATATCTTCTGGGTTTCTGTTTTACTCACATCCGATTGGTTGAGGTTAGTTGTTGCAGTCATTTGTGTGTTGGATTGTAAAACATATATAAAGTTTAGTACTATAATTGTATGTTTTCGTAGGTTTGACTAAACAGTCAGAATACTGTAGCATACACTTTGGTTTAAAGCACTTATAAATCTTTAAAATATGGTCATTTTAGGATAGTTACTATTGTTCATAATTATTTTTTTAAACAATCTGGGATCAGTATTGTGTCTTGCCTTATTCATGTGTTCTTTCTGAAATGTCTTTGGTTTGGTTTAAAATTAGGAAAATAAAGAAGAAGAAAAAAACGCTTGTTACCTTTCAGAGTAAGATAAACTCCATTAGTTTTTGTCCTTTTTGCTGTAAACCCAAAAGTTTGGAAACAAACGCAGCATGATGAGAGCATGAGCACCATCTGTTACCGTGGGTTTGACATAAAAATTGTCAGTAGGTAAACATTAGTGAAAGCAACAGCAGAACCTTTGGTGCATCATCTTTGAAGAGACCTTTGCTGCTCATTGAAAGTGAGTCTATATTCTCTATAAAGTGGAAATACTCATTTTGTATTTATACGTCCTAAACGACCCACACAAAGCTCTACTGCTGAATATCTTTTAGGGTATGTAAAAAAAAAGAAAAGAAAAATATGCATCTTGCAAGCTTTATTGCCAATTTGCCAGTTCTTTCATTACAAAGTTGACAAAGTAGAACCACTATTTCAGCTGAACATCATTCAACCCTACTAGCTTCACATTTGGTCCTTAGGAAAAGCATTACAGGCAAGAAGAGCCAAATTTATTTGCATAGCACATTTCATGTACGAGACCATTGAAAGTTGACAACGATTAAACTTTACATAAAGATTGAAAAGCAAATTAAAATGTTAAAATTAAAGAGCCTAAAATTAAGAAAGAAGACACTGACACTGCAACACTTATGTTTTCTATTAAGGTTTGTGGTCCACTGCACAATTTTTTAAGGTTTTAATACTTACAAAAGCCTCTGTTATGTCACAAACCTTCTTATTCCTACTTCCTTTATGTTAAGTAGAAACATGGTTGCTAACTAGTTGAATTAAAAATTAGTAAAACTGTAGATTAAAAATGAAATGAAATACATTACCATCCTCTCATCTTTCATATGCAATCTACTCTGCATTATCTCTTGCCCACCATGCTTTACTATTTAGTATTTTTTCAAAAACAATGAAGTCTGTGGTGTTAACGTTGGCAAAATAGTTACAACGTCATCGGGTATTAATATTTTTGCAAAACTCAGGAGGTATGATTTAAACTCCTTCAAGCGTTTTTTAAGTACATTTGTTAAATGTAAGAAAACTGTAGGGTAATAAAGTAGTTAGAATGATGCGCTTGTTTGTTAGTGTTAAGTATGAGATGGATGAATGAATATTATGGTTGGCTGCTGCTTGTTTGCAGTGTTGGAGAAAGGGATGTGGCGTCCAGCTGGTTTTTGTGGATTTACTCAGAGCTCCGTGGTCCAGATTATCTCGGGTGATTCAGCCAAACGGGCTCTCACCTGACCCTCTAAATCTGCTTATCTGCTGGACCCCATTGTTGGGCTAAAGCCCCTTCATAATGGTCGGCTTACACATCTTAGGCCATTGACCTCCTGAGACCCCACTGACGCGTAGTGGCTTAGCCAACCGTTCAGATGGAAAGAGGCAAAGTGTGTCTACAGAAAACTTTGAAGAATAATTAATGTAAAATGTTCATTATGTTAACAAATATACATTTTATAAAAACGCCATTATTCTACACTATTGCAGAATTTTTGTTGAAGTAACTTGTCCAATGTTGGTGTTGTGAAACTGGTTTTGGAGGACACTGTTCTCCCACTCCTCCCTTCACTTTCCCTGGTGTCTTCTTGGAGCCTCGGGGCTGAAGCCGCGGCTGTGATTGAATGTGGGAGAGACACCCCTTCGCTCATCAGCAGTCTGTTACAGACAAGGACACTGCCTGACTGCAGACACATCTAGCCTCCAGCTGAAGTCCTGGTTTCTGTCCGCTAAATGTGCCTTGAATCATGAGCTGTTGCTTTTTAAGGAGATCTTAATGTGCTCATGAGTTTGAAAATGTCCTGTAGGTTTTACTTCTAGACTGATGTTATCTCACATAACAGATTTCAGTCTATTTTTCCAACTTAAAAGTAATCTATAAATTAGCTGCAAGATGCTAAAAGTCCTTTTCACTCTTTACTGTTAAAAATTGGTATGTGCGGGCCACTTTAAGATGATGCTCTTAATACATGCTTTTATATATACTTTTTAATGCATATAACTATTAAATGCACATCGATATTACCCTATAAAATTGTTCCGGTCTATCTCCAAATGTGGAAAATCTGCAAGCGTCTAATTTTTGCTTGGAAAATGACTTAAACAATCCATTATGAAATTTGCTGACACTTCAGCTATGCAATTAACTGTGCTGGAGTCGCGCTTGCTTCCGTCGGTTCTTCAAAATGATCCATGCAATTTAAACTCTTTTCCTTTTTTCACTCCATTATCTGCTCTGCATCAGGTTTTCAGTCTAATTCAGGCAAAAATGTTTTGATAAAGATTCTCCCAAAGGCGCCGTATCACATTTAAATGTCATAATTTGTTTGACAAGTTGGGACTTTATAATTTTGTTTAAAAAAAAAACGATTTTTTTTTTTGGTAAAACTTTGTCTTTATAGTAGCCCCCATATAAAATAATTATTAACCAAGTGTATAGGAAAGAAAAAAATCACTTTACAACCCAAAATTAAGCATCTGTGTCTTCATTAACAGTTCTAAGTACATCATTGCTGCCTTTTAGGATTTAGTTGATTAAATATCAGCCATGAAATGCTGAATAAAATACTCAATGTATTACCAGCCAGTGCAACCGCCTCAAATCTCAGGTTCAGGTTCCTACCTCTGACGATACTTTGATGTATGCTTACACAATGGCAAGAACAGTTAATAAAAATTGTGTTTAAAAACAAAAACAAAAAGAAATAAAAACAAAAAATCAATCACTCAAGAAAATCTAAAAAAGGAAGCCAAACTGAAACTCTAGGAATCACAGTAAGCGTCTTGGATTATAGATTACGACAACAAACAAACAATCTATTAGTACAGAATGTTTAAAATGGTTTGCAAGATGGAAAGCTTGCCCTCTTAAATTTGCTTTGCCTTGAGACTAAAGCAATGTCTGTGGCAACATGCAACGACTGGTACTTATGTTTGATCATGCTGTAATCATCATGTTAAAACACCCTGATGGGAAATGCCCAGCACTTTGGTGAAAGGTTGATGAGTTGATATTATTTTAGGAGCCAAATATGGGAGGTTACTCTTAAGGTTTGTTTTTAAAGATGGCCGTCGACTGATTTAGAAACAGAGTTTTTGTTATGGACGTTGTCATTTAGGTCTTTGAAAGACACAGATGGTCTTAGTCTAGTTAACTAGAAAGGAAGATAATGCGTTTAGTGAATCATATCGTATTCTTTTCCAGCTTAGCAGAGACCAGTTGAAGTTTCCATAGCAAAAACATATCTGCAATAGCAATGTTTTTTTTTTTTGTAGACTTGTTCTACAGTCTGCAATATATATGTAGGTGTAAACACAGAAATGTACTTCTGTTTCCAGAACGTGTGCTAACAACTAATTTCAGCGTGCCAGATGAGTATCAGCAGGAGCGGAACTCTCTCGAATCATGTTAGATTTGTTGACTTCCACACTATTTCCACCCTCATTATTTTTATTTTATTTTTAAGGAAACACATCAGCCGCTCATTGCTGCATGATTTGTTTGTAAAATTGTTTTTCGAAATTGTTTCTTCTGCTTTTTATAACCTTAATTTCCCCTGGCTGAATGGACCCAAGGCTGCTGCGGCAGAAGTTCTGATTTGTCGTCTCCGCTTGAAAAGTTGTCATGAATCGGAACACAGTTGCCTCACGTATATCCTGGTTTCATCCGCAGCATCACAGGTGGCGGCTCAAAGACGGATGAAGGAGGCAAGAAAGAGGAAGATACTCTTAACGTGTTTTCTGTGGCCTCCGGTCATCTTTACGAGCGGTTCCTGAGGTCAGGTTCATCCCTTTCGAGCTCCACACAGCGAATTACATGTCGTCTGATCCTGAAAGTTAATCTTGCCGTATCGCATTTCTTTCAGAATAATGATGTTGTCTGTTCTTCGGCACACGAACACACCTGTCAAGTTCTGGTTCCTTAAAAACTACCTCTCACCTTCTTTCAAGGTATTAGTTTTTCACCGCAAATGTCTGGGTTAACACGGTGTCTTATCTGAAAAAATGTTTGGAAGAGGATGGATGTTTTTTTGTTTTTTTTATAATTTTGAACGCAAAGACAACAAATATGGCATATTTAGACTTCATTTCCTATTTTATCATATAAACAACATCATAATATATTTTTTGTTTTATCTTTTTTTATGTTTGAACTGCAGTTCAGGATTCATTTGACTTCATTTACTGCATTATATGTTTATAAGAAATTAGAGATGCACCACTCCATTGGCTGGAGTTCGTATAAGGCCAGTTTTTTTTTTTTTTTTTTTTGCCTTATTGGCTCTGATTGGTTGAGGTTTTTCTCCTAGTTAAAACACAAATAAAAATCCCAAGAAGGTTAAGTTTTGAACTCAAATAGCTCTTAATAGAAAATACACCATGTACAGAAATCTTTTAACCTCTCCTATTTCATTTTTGGACTCTGGCAGGAGACCATCTCTCACATGGCCGATGCGTATGGCTTTAAGTACGAGTTAGTGCAATACAAATGGCCCCGCTGGCTCCACCAGCAGACGGAGAAGCAGCGCATTATCTGGGGTTACAAGATCCTCTTCCTGGATGTTCTGTTCCCTCTAGCCGTGGACAAGATCATTTTTGTGGACGCCGACCAGGTATGGTGTAAAGCCGAACTGCCTTCTAAAAGGGTTTCGCAGCACTGTGATTTTTAATGCCAGACTTGTTCCATATGAGTCTCACTGCTGGTGTGAAGATTTGATGAGATTTCGAAACTCTCAAGTGTCATCAGTCTTGTCTTTGCTTTCTCTCTCGCACTCTTTTTTTTTCCCACACACTCAGATCGTTCAGGCTGATTTAAAAGAGTTGAGGGACTTGGATTTAGAAGGAGCTCCTTATGGCTACACACCATTTTGTGACAGCCGTAAAGAAATGGAGGGGTACCGCTTTTGGAAGAGCGGGTATTGGGCCTCACATCTTGGACAGAGGAAATATCACATCAGGTAAGTCCCACCAAGTGAATGGACGGCAGGAACACCGTCCATCTGACATGTGATATGTTTGGTTTTATGGTGAAAAAGTTGGAATATTTTGTAGATTTGTATATAATCGACACTGTAAACGTGTACGTACATGCTCAGATATTTTGTAAAAGTTCTGACCGACCTCTTTTAATCTATCAACAAGCTTCTTTCTTTCATTAATGTAAACCGATTATTTTCCTAAATTGGTTGTAGCTTTTAAATATCAGCATCATTTCTTCTGTGTCGTTGAGGTCTTTCTAAAAGATGAGTGTTTAAGATCAGAGCCCTGTAGGAACACCTGATCGATTCAAGCGTCAACCATGTAGATAGAAGTAAACCTAAAGGGTCTTATTATTCCATTAACCTGTTCAGCTCTACAATACCAGTAAAACATAACTCTGCTACCAGTATTCTCAGATTAAAAAATAACAAAAAAAAACCTTACCTCAATTTCTGAAAACAAATAGCTTAATATTTAACGCTTTATTGTAAAAACCTTAAAAATGGAATTTGATTTGGGACTGGCAGCCTTTAGATGCACTGATGATGGATAGATGAACTTTGGTTTAGTTGCTCTGCTGTTTTGCTTTTTTGATCTGCAATCCCTCTGTTCATCGTATATATATATATATATTTGTAAACCTTGTTTCACTGTGATCCCCGCGCTGCAACAGTTTCCAGTTAATGCATAGCTAATGTCTCACTAGTTCCTGAACTGTTCCTGATCTTTTCCGATCAACGCCTACTATAGTTTGCTGTTCCTAGGAAGTAGTGTGAGCCTAAAAATCAGGATTATCCCAGAAGCTTGTGGATGAATTCACAGCCGGGTCATCTAGGTCCAACGTTCGATTATTGGATGATGTTTGAATGGTAGAAAATTTAAAAATAAAATAAAATGCTCGTTATATAATGTCAGCAAAGTTGGTGTTTGTAAAATCACTCCACCCTGAATAAAGAACTGTTTGATTAGGAAATGTTAAAGAAAGAGATGCATTAATGACGTTTTTGAATAATTAATTACGCTCTTTATTAGAAAGTCAGCTGGAAGCTAATCAGTGAATTAGGAAAAACAAAAAAACTTTCTGCTTCAACCAAAGCTAATATCTGCATCTTTCTGAGAAAATCTGTTTATCCTGAACAGCATGCATCCTGCACAGAACTACAGACCAGAGAGAGAACGACACACATGGTTTTTGTACCTATTGGCTGCTTTGATGAAACTAAAAACTCCAATCAGAGATAATTGGTACCATGATAGCAGTTATCAACCTGCAGTTTTTATGCTGTTTGCTCGCTACAGCCTCTTTACCAAGAAAAAAAGAGGAGTCTGATGTTTCCTTTGAGACATCTTTAGTACATGTGCTGTTGCCTCACTCAGCTGGATATGCTGCTGAAATGAAAATCTGTAGAAAAATACAAAAATTACATTTTGAGAGAAAGTAGGACTCCAAAGCCAGGAGATGAGCTTTTGCAGCTGCACATTTGTGCTCTTGGGTATAGACGTTACACTTGAAAACATATTTACACCAAACAGGCAAACTGTAAATATTTGTAGTAGTAATTGTCTTTGATTAGTCATTTAAGCCTGTTCTATCTTCTGATACTTGTTTGGAGAAACTACAGAGTCATCACAGTTTAAATGAGCTAAAAAAACAAAACATTAAAAAGATATTTCTACATTTTCTGCATCCTCAATTTAATGCATGGTTTCAGAGGCAGGGCAACATTTTGTTTATGGCATCGTAACTGCACAACTTCATTTATTGCGTTACTGATAAACCAAACAGTGAGTTGGAATATTGGATATTACTCCAGCTGAGACTCTGCAGAGCTGACTTGGGAATGGTATAAGATGCAGGAAACTACATTTGCTGTAGAGAATGCATATCAGTGTTGAATAACTTGGGCATATTCCTATTATTGTCTTTTCTTTGAACACAGCAGATGATGTAATCTTCATGTCCTCTATCTCCTACTACTTTTATACGTGTAGAGTAGGAGATTATACCCCACTTCCAAAACAGCTGTAGGTCAATCAGTTTCAGATCTTACAACATATTATCCTTCCGCCCAGGTCTTGACTTTGACTGGACCATTTTAATACGTTATTAAAACTGCAGCTCCACCACAGTTAGGATTTGCTGAAGATTGTAGTTATAATCTAAAGTTAAAGGGGCATTAATGCTCTTCCAAAGCACTGTATGCATTTACCTACAGTCATTTTTATTGAAAAGTTAATTAATTGCAGTAAGTTTGCATATTTCAATGTGAAACACATTTTATAGATGACATAGAACACATTTTTTCAAGGTTTTGTTTATGGATTTTCTGGTTAAAGCAAAATAAAATATGATATTTAAGAATATAAATACAATCAGAACATTACAGTAAGGCATTTAACCCCTGACAGGTGCAAAGGACTCCTCAATGTTTTTCCTGCCATTCTCAAACCTTAGGTTGCATTTCCTAGTTTGCTCTGATGATCGTCTTCATTAGACTGTTATACAACAATAGAGTGTCTTCAGCCAGAGGCTCACCTAGATTCACTGTAATACGGACCCCTACAGAAGATTCTTCCTGCCCACGCCATCAAGATCTACGTTAAATATGATAATAAGCATAAACATTAGGAGTCACATTTGTCATGGTCGGTGCTGTGGGAAAAAATACAGAAATGGAAATAATACAGACTCAAGATGAGTCTTGCTCTTTCGTCCACAGCTAACCGTGGGATTTATTAGCTATTTGCTTCACACATCTCAAAGTACATTCAAAAAAAAAAAATAAACACTAGGGACGGTAACAACCCTTTTCATACCTGTGCATAGGTTTTAACAAATCACTTAACAGAGGTGAACTTCTTCATTTTCCTTGGCAAAGAAAATTCTGCTTTTAACACAGATTTGCACACTTCTGCTAGTTGAACTGAGATGTTCCAAATTGTCGTTACCACATCCATTAGTCTTGTGAAAACCCTGCAAAGTTTATTGTTTTGTTTGGTCTAAAGCTGCAGGTCAAGTCAGCCTGACCTGATCTGGTTCCTCCCGATAAGATCTGCGTGTTCTAAAAATAAATCCTACATCACAACAACCTTTAATAAAGTGTTTTTGATTTTGTTCTTTAGTGGCGCACCAATTGTAGTTTTCTGGCCGATCCCCAATCTTTAAAAAGCCTGACTTGCTGATTCTGAGTTTGACCAGTACAGATATTTTTATAACTGGCAGAAACGATAAATTAGCAATAATGGGGTGGATCTTGTTGATCCCAAACATGCAGAGCTGTCCTGGTGGGCTGCTCGGTCACTCAGCCCTCTCCCACATGGGTGGCTGATTTTTTTTTCCGACCCTTGCGATGGTCGATGAGATTGGTTGGTAAAATCGCTTACACGTAAATATCGGCAGATCATCTAAAACTAAGGAAATTTGGGCTAATCAGTCGGTGCGCCCCTACTTTATTTCTTCTTGGGGGGGATGAGTTGGCTGAACAAGCACCTAATATCCTACCTATCATCCTTAGTAAGATCTGGCGTTCTCTAGCCAGTTGCTGAGCGAGGACTAATGTAGTAATAAGGTCCTTATTTTAAAAGTTTATTTTCGAACGACTATTTTTCTGACAAGCGAGACATGGTATATTATTGCATAATGCATATATTCTTTTAATATATAATATTCCCCTCCTGTGATGTTTCCTCCAGCGCGCTGTACGTGGTGGATTTGAAAAAGTTTCGTAAAATCGCAGCAGGAGACAGATTGCGGGGTCAGTACCAAGCTTTAAGCCAGGACCCGAACAGTCTGTCAAACCTGGACCAGGTACATCATCTCAGCCATCAAATACATTGCATTAATTTATATACTCCTTATTAAGATATATATTTCTGTCTATATTAGCTTTCATCATTTGTTTTAATATCTTTTTTAGGACCTTCCTAATAACATGATTCATCAGGTGGCCATTAAGTCCCTTCCTCAGGAGTGGCTGTGGTGCGAGACGTGGTGCGATGATGCCTCTAAAGTTACGGCCAAAACCATCGACCTGGTGAGTCCTCCCGTTGTACTAAATGACGCGTCTTATTCACCTACCCTGTGTTGCTGAATATATCTCAATGTAAAAATCATGATTATGTTGGTAAATATTGAAAAAAAACACTTAAGTTAAAAGTATTGTCATTGACTTTTTCTCCTTTTGATCTGATTGACAAACTAGTTGTTCAAAAATAGCACAAAAACAGTAATACATTAGGAAATCCATTGCACTAAATGCAATCAACAAGGAAAATACATTAAAAACAATAATTTATTAACAGAAAACTAGTTTAAATGACAAATAAATAATTCAGGTTTAGCTCTTGTTTTTGTTTGCATAAAGATAATTTTACGTTGTTAGTGAATTGTATCTGCTGAGGTTAGTAAAATCTTTGAGCGAATCCCCCATCCACTAATGTACAGGAAGCACTTGGCATTTAGCAGGCGAGCAATCCTGCAGTGTCCTAAACTAATTTAGAGAATTACTGGACGTGCTCCAGCAGACTGAAATAGGAAGCATTGTCTCACTCCAGTGCAGGTCACCACTTGGTAGCTCAAACACAAGGCAGGGCATAATGTCCTTTTAACCAAATTGGAAATCAAATTAGGTGCAAATGCCTGTCGCAGACTGCACTGGCACTGGGGGGCTGACTCGTACGGACAATGTGCTGCCGGTGATGTGTGAGCTGCGCATTGGTCTGCTTTTCCGGTGCAGTGTAATAACCCGAAGACCAAAGAGCCCAAGCTGATGGCTGCTGCGAGGATCGTGCCTGAGTGGGTAGAATACGACGAGGAGATAAAGAAGCTGCTGAGACGATACCAAGAACAAACGCCCGCCCCCGCAATACACAAAAAAGGTAGATGGAGGAAAAACATATCCTCCCACAATGGCTTCCTGTTGTAATAATCAAAATTCAGCATTTGTCTTTTATTCTCCTGCACGATTTAACCTTTTCCATATTTAGTTTCTTCTTTTTTTTTCCCCTCCAGTATTAAACGCTCGTTTTCTGCTTTTCTTTCCCCTCAGCAGAGAGCCAGCGGGATGAACTTTAGCGTCTGCCAGAAAGCACGGAGAAGACGAAGCAGGCAGCACCTCTCTGCACGGAGGCCACCTGTGAAGCTCGAAGACAGACAGTTCCAGCTAAACATAGCTGTGGAGTGTTACATCCCCAGCCGGATGAGGAGGATGTGATATTTTCAGAGATGTCATATCTGCTTCTGAAGTCGGTAGAAATCTCCCAAACCCAGCGCAGGATTTAATTGTTAAAGGGCAGCCAGAAGCCCCACCGGCTTGGAGCTCTGCAGTCAGTTAGCCGTTATTGGAGACTTTAAACAGTCAAGAGCGTTCAGTCAAAGCACTTCAGCATGTTTTAGCGGAAGTATGTGGCATATGTTGCGCTGTTCAGGTTAAGACATTTCTAAATCTCATTCAGTTTTATAAATAATAATAAAACAAAAAAACTTGATTGTTTTTGAATCCAAATGAAGATGACTTCGCCTTTCTCTGTAGTGCCAAACCTAAGTCTACTGTTTCACAAACTGCGTTATAGACCGTCAGCAAGCCATTTGTTAAACCCCACCTATCATTAAAACCTATCACCTGTTAAGATTCTTTTCACATTAAGATTCCTGTGCAGGTGGAGGATTTGAATTAGGAACCACAAGTAAGTCCAATAGATATTTATATGAAAAACAACATTAAAGTGATCAGATTTTAGTGACTTATTTTATTAAATTACTTGCTTTGCATTATAAGCAGCCAGCTGTTGAGGAGGATCCAATTCCATACTTGTAAAGACGATGTAGCACTTTATTCAATGGGAAACCAAAGAAGATTAAACTAACTTAGGTAACTCAGATAAACTGAAATATTAATTTTGACAAAGGAATTTTATTCCATTTGAAACAATACTTTAAGAAGTTAAATTTATGTTTTATTGCTGCCTATTTCCCAACCTTGTCATTTAGACCAATGTCTGAACAGATAATTTTCCGTATAGTGTTCTTAGCAAAGATTTGCTACAGTGGAACATTACTGCCATCAAAAAAAAACTATCAATTGGAATGAGTTTACATGTCCTGCTGTTTTATAGCCTATGCTGTTCACTGGTTCTGTATGCACTCGTTTCTCAGAGAGAAGACGGGCAGTGAGGAGATCTTGAAGTGTTTACAGAGTGGGGTTTCACAAATGGCGTTCTGTCTGGAGGACTTCAACAGATAAGCTTTATTCTCCGCCATCACCGACCTAAGAATCAATTTGTTTGTTTTTTTATAGGTAGTATTTACAATTTTACGTATGTTTGTGTAAATTATTTTGCATTATTTGACTATTTCCAAAGATGAAGTGAATTTTTTTGTCTCAGGAAAAGGAGTATTGCTTCTAAAGTCAAGCAATTGTAGTTTTTTTGTATTATAAATTCACATGTTTAAAGGGTTTCCGTGCTCTCTGGCCACTTGTTGTATTGGAAAATGTCAGAAAGCAATCTTCATTATTAAAGTTAGTTTTTTGGGTTTACAATGAGCTAAATTATGTTAAGTGTTTTTTAAACACTATAGCAAGACACCAAATCCAGATTCATTTACATAAATAATTTCTTTTTTATTTACAGTTAAGCAAAAATCCATTCATATAAAAATAGAGTTGGTATGAACAAGTTTAATCAGACAAGTGGATGTGAATTGCAGAGTGTGCAACTAATAGAAACAATCCAAGAACTTGGTGTTGACCGATAAACTGTTTCACAAAAAGGCAGATACAGACACGCCCATCCCCCGCAGTTGAATTATTCAACAACACAGACGGGTTTTTAATTAAAGTCGCCATTTTTCTAACAGTTAAGGAACCGACATGTCTTTTCTTATGCCGGTGATCTCCCTGTCAAATAGGGAGGAAAGAAGAAAAAATCCACTCCAGTCGTGCTGGATACCAGGATTTCTCAGTTGAAGTTAAAGTTGAACGGCCCGGAGCCGAACGGATTGAAGCCCTGGAAGCCGTGGAAACCTCTGTGGAACGATTGATGGTGACCCTGCTGGCTCTCCGGATCCATGGGGTCTTCTCCGTGGTCGAACTTGGTTCTCATTTCTGGAAAAAAACGTGAAACTTATCACATTGAAATTAGAAATTTAACTTGTTTAAACAACCTAACTCAATTATAGGCAATTATTTTTATACCAATTATTTAATCTGACATGATTATCTATTAGCGGTAAGTTTTATTGTACGACACACAAGCTTTCTGGTGTTTAAATCAGCACAGCTCGACTGTGTGATAACAGTCTAAGACGACGAAGTTAACTAAAGCAAAAAGCTGACATTAACTGCCAGATTAGCACTAATGGCAGACAAGACTGCAGAACCGGCTCGTTACCTGGATCCGTGAGAACCTCCTTAGCCTGAGCGATGTCTATGAACTTCTTCTCTGCTTTCTTTTTCTCCTCTGGGTCCTGGAAGTTGTCGGGGTGCCACTGTTGGGCGAGTTTTCTGTAGGCACGGATAATCTCTTTCTTCTGGGCAGTTCTGTCAGCGTGAAGAGAGCATTATCAGCACATAGGACTGGCAGTTATAGCTCAGTGACAACATAAGGTGCAACTAAAAATACTTTATGGGTTCAAAGTTATGGTTCTAAAAAACTTTTTTTTTATTATACATTTTTAATATTGGTTTTATACCATAACAATTGTGTAGTGTTTCTATACAGTATAGGGATTTTCTATCTTTCAGATGCCATGTTCAATGTGAAATATCCTTATTTTAATACCTCTCCAAGAAAATGTAAGTCATTTCCCTTAAAGCAACGAAGATCTGAAAAAGTCCTACATCCAGCGATCACCACACACCTTTTCACTCCGAGAATCTTATAATAATCCCTCCGCTGAGACTGTTTGAGAAGCCGCTGAGCTTTTCCCAGCCCTTCTTTGATCTGATGGTCATTTTCGCTGTGTTTTGCAGCCGTCTCGTAGTCCTTAATGGCTGGAGAGAGAAAAAAAAACAGCAGCATAGAGTATTAGTTTCACTCTTTACAGCAGCTTTAATACCCGTTTTTACATTTTGTCAGGTTAATCTACAAACCTCAATGAATTTTATTTGGATTTTATGTCAAGCCAACACATAATTGAAAAAAAAGAATAAAATCTCACTGCATCTTTCAGATGTTTTAACAAAAGTGAGTAAAACATTTGTATTTAGAAAACTCTAAAAACGCACCCTGGAACTAATCTAGTGCAACTTTGTAACTGGAATCCAACCGTTTGTTGGATCTACCTATAAATACAGCTGAAACGAGGTGTCGGCGACAGCATCCTTCTATCAAGGGAGGGAGGATGGATCACAATAAATATGGGCAATAATACACAAAAATGGGACTGCTAGTCCAAAATGTACTAGTGACAAAAAGTGAAACATACAATGGAGGGGTTAGAAGTGGGTGTGCTAGAATGGCCTAGTCAAAGTCAAGCCCTAAATCTATTTCAGAGTCTTTGGCAAGTCAAAATATGCTCTCAGTCCAATTTGACTGGTTTGGGCGGACTTTACCTTTAACAATGTTTAAATTAAAGGAGTCTCTTTAATCACCATGAAATATGTTAAAACAAAATGTATTTTTTTTAAATTTAGCTTCATTAATAAAAAATTATAATTGGCATTGGTGGGAACGTGTGGCAAACCCAATGAAAATCGAAAGCTCTGAACTCGGAGCTCTGTGGCGACTTAACAACAGGAGGCTCAGATCTGCGCTTTACGAACGTCACAGCATGCAAAACATGCAAACTCAATTTCAGATCACTCCCGAAGAAAACAGCAGAGGCAATCACAGACATGAATGCTAGAGAAACAAAAAAAAGCTCCTCAAGGATATTACATTGTCTGGCTGACACAAAAAGCTGTGCTCTACATTGGTTTGAATGAACCCACTGATTGAGATGTTATGAACTAAAATGGCCTTTTTAAATAGATTTCAGGGGTAAAAAACAAAACTGATGAACTATGAGGGCTTTTTTTTTTTTCTTTTTCGTGAGAACACAGAGAAAGTTAAAAAAAATAATATACGCATTGCTACGTTATTTTGAATAAATTGCACTGGGCACCAAAATAACTCGGATAAGCAAAGCAAATGTCAGGAAAGTTGACAAGTTATCCAACTTTATAAGAAATGTGAGGGTAGAAGAAGAAATGTGCCTTTAAGGGATCAGTGCAGTGATTAATAAACCTGAAAATGTCAAATTTCTTTAAAATAATAAATACACTACTGTGGAGACCTGTGGAGAAATAATATTATGAAAATTATAACTATAACCTGTACATAAATGTTGGCGTAGAAGCTGACACTTTATAGATGTCACATTAATTTAATAGTTCCCCTCTGCAGCCTCTTCACGCCTGATCTAAACGTATTCAGCGGGAAGCGGAGATGGCTTCAGGCTGTTTGAGTGCACAGGTTGGGATGCTTTGAGCCTTGTTTACCCTGCGAGGCGTACCTGGGTGAATTAAACACCCGCATATTCTGAAACTTTAAACCCCCACATGTGTCCCCCCCGCCTCCTAGCTGCTTTAGCGTTCAAGTCACCTTAAAGACAGCACGGATTAATCTCAGCGAGGCCGTCCTGGATCCCCGAGGATGAATCCTATTTCTTTTTGGCTGACCTGACAGGATTAGGATGTTTATCAAAAAGAAAAAGTGTAGTGTTGGTTTTCAGTAACTACACTTGGAAGGAACTTGAAAAAAAGTCTATTAATGTAGCCTGAATTAATATACTTTATGTGTATTCATAACAAAAACTATGTTCATGTTGTTAGATACAAACAAAAAAAAAACCCATCAGGACTTAATATCCTATAATCCGCCTGAACAAGTTCATTTTGGATTTAGAGGAATATTTTCTTTAAAAAAAATAAAAACACAAGTGGTTTAAGCATGTTAACTTATGGCTGAATCTAAACAAATGTGATGATTGGTAAAAGGTTTAGCTCATTGATTCAAACTTTAGTTTCTGTTGACAGATTATTATAGCTAATAAAAAACACAATATCGAGCCTAAGTTGAAAACAAACATGGCTGAGCCTTGGTAGTTGGCCGATAGTTGTCTCACACAAGCTGCAAACATTCAGGAGTTTGAGGGAGACTTACCAGGCATGAGCCGCAGCTGGAGTTAGACCAATAAATGAGCCACTACAGTTAAATTGCTCATCTTAAGCCACTCCTGAACCAGAGACGGCATCCGCCGTGTCTGACCAAGGCTAAGGAAAAGTCATGTACTGTTGCCCTGTGATCCATAGTAGTCTTATCTGATAAAAGCAAATTTACATTTCACCTGAAATTCAAGATACTGGAGGATGAGTGGAGATACATCTCTTTGTAGAAACAGGCGGTCCTAAGAAAAACTTAGCTGCGGTACAGAACTTTAGTAGAAGACCTGATTTTAAAATATTTGGACTATCAACAGCTTTTACTCTGATGTAAGAGGGACCCCTTGTGGAAAAGCTCAGTCCTTACAATGAAGCTCTTTGTACCAGACATGCATGTTCAACATTTGTCCGATTAGTCCAATTTGTCCACCTTAGTGGTAACATCTTCAAAAAAGTATCTGGTAGCCCTTCTTATTTAAAACATAGAAACACAGTCCGCAAATAAGTATTTTTAAAAATTGCTAGGCACTTCAAAATATATGTACAAAAATTGTTTTATGTTTAATGAACAGTGTTACTAAGATAATTACAAATATAATATTCAGATACTATTTTTTTTTTTACTTATGTTATTTTGGTTATGACTCAAACCTTTGCAGAAATATCTTTTACAATTATTTTAGATATTCGTCTCCCATCAGCTAAGCTACTTTAGAACCAGACATTTTTCTGCTAGAGTTCGGTCAGATTGGATAAAGAGCTTCACTAAACATAAATTTTCAATGCTTGCCACAGAATCTGAATTAGATTTAGGACTGAACTATAATTTAGCTCTGAATTTTTGTTTGACGGCACCGTTTTGCCCCAAGTCAAGTCTCAAATGTTTTGTAGAATTGTCTAAAGATTTTACCCAAAACATAATGCAGCCACCACCTTGTTTTTAATCAATTTTTTCTTTCAGGGCACTCACATCTATAACTCTTTTAAAGGGTTAACAAAATGGCTGCAATTATACAGAAATGATTGACTGACTTTAGTGACTAAATAGGTCATTATGTTGAAAATTATGCACGGTTGTGTGAAACTCAAACACTTAAAATCCGAATAGAACATGTTCAAATCTGTCGTTTTATTGAGACAAAATTAAATGCAAAGACTTTCCCCATTAAAAGGAAACTGAACTGTTATTAATCATATATAATCAAGACTCTAAAGAACACATTTCTGAGAAGAGAACAATCAACGCAAAGGTCCAACCAGCAGACTTACCTTCTTCATACTGTTCGTCTTGAATGTACGCCTCTGCTCGGTCCTTCAGCACGTTCACGTTCTCGGAGTCCGACTGCAGAACCTCGCTACACACAGAGACAGCCCTGCTCGCCTGCTGAGCCTGTTAGGAACACAACGGTTAAGTTAATCTCATGAAAAGCACAGAGTGAGTTCTGCGGCAGCGGTAATAGGTCTAACCCGTGATAGCGCGTGGCAGATTCTCTCTTTGGCCCGGAGCGAGAACTGGGCAACATCGGGCTCGGTCTTCATGACAGCCTCATATTTGCTCACTGCGTCTTCGTACCTTCAACAGCATGAAGACAAGTCAGCGAGTGGAAGGCTGCAGTCTCCAAACACATCCCACCAACATCATGCTCTCTGTGCAGGCCTATGAATACTGTAGATGAAGTACGGCAGAGTTGATCCAGCAACCATTGATAGGAAGGCAGGATTTGCAAGCCTGTGTGTGTGTAAAACCAAAAAGCGCCACAGGGATAAAAAAAAAAAAGGTTAGAGCTGATGTAACCCCTGGTATTCAGTAGGGATATTTCATTCTTAGCAGAGCCCATAAAAGATATTAAAACACATTCAGGCTCCCTTGCTGCATTTTATCAGAACCATAACACGACAACTGAACGCAGGTTTTTTATAAGGATGGGACTGAAACACAAACCTCTGTTCTCGGATGAGCTCCTCTGCAGACAGGATCTGTTTGTTGAGCTTCTTGACCTGCTTGTAATGGCTGAAACACTGCTTGTGATCCGGATCCAGCTTGAGGCACTCGCGCACCTCGCTGCAGATAACGGGAAATAAGCACTTTTCAATTTTTGCAACACATGTTTCAATGGTTTGTAGTTTCTTTCATTCTCACTGAACAAGGTGGTTGATTTTCTGCCACTGATGACCAAAAAAGGCAGCTCTTTAGAGCAGAATTACTGTGTAAATGTATTCAAACTGCATGACGCTCAACTTCTGTTACATTAAAAACAACAAATTTTTAAAGGGTGTAAATATTTTTTTAAATGCTTTCAATAATAATAATAATAATACGCCTCTCTTTACTTAGAAATCCCTAAATGTCCACCAGAAGTCTAAATTTATTCTTATGGCACACTAGTTTGTAATTAAAGTTAAGGTTAAACTATTATGGCAACTTTTGCATTAGGACGTGCTACTAAAAATCATCTCAGTAAGAGCCTATTTGTGCCAGAGGAAAACTCACAGAGCCCGCAGCCTTACTTGAGTGACATTTCATGATCTCCAAGGTTGTAGTAGATTGTGCTGAGCTTGTAGAAAGCCTGCGTGTTGTCATTCTTCAGCTTGGACAAGGCTTTGAGGTCGCCGATGGCCTTCCCCATCTCTCCCATCTGGATGTAGCACTCTGCTCGCATCTCACGAGAGCTCACGTCCCAGACGCAGGCCTAAAAAAAAAAGAAAGAAAAAACATTTAAAAAATGTTTTTTAAAACGAGATGGGTGCAAACGTTTTCTGGCAACGACACGAACACCGTCAGAAGTTACAGTTTTCAACCTCAATTATAGCGTCGAGCTGGGCAGCGGCTGTCATGAAGTCTTTGCTGCCGTAGCTCCGCTGGGCCTGGGACACCAGCCGCTGAAGTTCATCAGACTTCGCCAGCTGGTTTGTGGCTTCCTTCTCCTCTTTGTCAGACGGGTTGGATTTGAGCTGGAACATTTTCAAAGCAAGGCGTTTTTACATCAGTTGCGTTTAGTCATGTTTTAATTGAAACATATGGACAACTAAGGATAAGCAAGCGGTAAGAGAAAAGATCAGGACGCGGAATGTTGTAGGAGCCCTAAAACAATAATCTTAATTAAAAGATTTCTAACGTAGCCGACGTCTTTGTGCCCGAGTTCTGCTACCTGAGAGATTTCCCTCTCAGAGCATCACTCTCCAAACCCATTAGCTATAACCATTCTCATCATTTTTACAAGAGCAATATCTGCTAATGGTTTAGCTTCCCTCTCCTTTCAAGGGTTTAATGCAAGCTCAACTTAGAGTGGAGCATAAACGTGATAGACTACAGCTGCTGAAGCAGCAGGACAGGGTCCACCTCTGGCCAGATTACTTGACATCATCACAGTGAAAGGTTTCACTACCTTAAATCCACTCTCAAGAGGGACAGCAGCTTCTCCCTGGCGGAATGAGACACTGCAGCACACTGAAAGTACGAGTACTGTGAATCGTTTTTTTAGGTTTCAACAACCAAGTCTTCAAAAGTTGAAGAGTCGGGCCCACTAAAAATTGCACTTTAACCTAGGGGTGGAAAATATGCATGAAAATATTATGATAGATTGTGGCGCTACCATGATAAGAATACATATATTAAATATTTTAAACACTGCATTTGAAAAACACACAAATTTAAAACCAAAATTCTGAGTTACATAAAAAAAAAGGGATTTCCATCACTAACAGAGTTTATAAACATTATTAATCCTAATTCCTCATTGTGATGATAGATTACAAATCGTATGACACAAAAAAAAAAAAAAAATACAATAATCCTATATGGGTGAGTTATCGGTCATTCCTTAAGCATATCTTTAGCCTGCTTCAATATTCTTGTGCGATGGGGACAATCTTCCTTTTTTAAACAACCATTCCTTTACCACAAACCTGATTTACTTTGTACTTACAACGGCAACACAAGCAGCAAACATATCCGCTGCAACATGCTGCCACCAGCATGCTTGATAGTTGTGTTGAATTTTTTTAAATAATTTAAAAATAAATCCCTTACTGGTCCCTCCAAATACTTCTCTGTTTATTGTGGCCTAATAGCTTCATGTTTGTCTCTTCTGAATTTGAGGCCGTTTTCGATTACATCTGGCTCTTATATATATGGGCAGTAGGATTAGACATTAATCTGATCAGTCATCGGCTTGTAAAAGGCTCCAACAGGTGTCTTGTCGAGGTGCAACTTGGGCAACATTCAACCAAATATTAGTGGGGCTGTTTATGCATCAATTAGATTTTGTATGTCAGGGCTGCAAGATTATTGTTAAACATAACAGCAACTATATTGATATCTCTAATCATTTCAATCGTCTGAAACAATCACTAAAAGGCTTAAAATTATTATATGTCATTGATGCTTATGAAGAGAGTGTGTGTAAACATCTAATCAACAGTGCATTTATCAGTCTGAAGCATATTGGCCTCCTCCGGATTAGCCATCTGGAGTCTGAGGATACAGCATGCCAAACAGGACCGCAGGACAACACACAGAAACATTGCTGTTGTGGTTAATTACAATCAAATTTGAAAACAAGGACCTAATCAGCAGATTTATACTCCTAAACCTGATGAGATGCGACGATATCCAAGCCTCCTTCGAGATCTATAGGAGTGGGAAACGATTTGAAACTGCAGAAACGTATGAGAAAATGCAGCATCAGTTCCCAGAAGAGACAAGATGGGGACCACTTCCCAGTTCTCTAGTACTTTCCTACACACAAATGTCCAGTGTTTCCATTTGTTTCGGCCCATTTTTAAAAGTACAGAACATCCCTATTAGGTTAAGCCTCATATTTTTAGTAAGAAGAATCACTAATTCAAATCACAAAATTTAAAAATAGATCAACTTTGCTGTCATTGAAAGGCAAACAGTTCTGACCTGCAAGTCCAAGCATCATTAGCCTATTTACACTAATTATTAAAGTAGTAATACCACCACCAACAACACTTCTTATATGAAGCAGGCTGTTTTTTCCAAGCCACAGTTAAAAGAATAATAACCCTCCTTATGGTTGCATTAATAATTATAGGCCAACAATGATTTGGGAGCTGCAAATGTTAAGCTGAACCTGAAGGCATTTACAGATTAAATGTTATACCGTTTGTATCTGAAAACATGGTAAAGAAGGACAGGATCATATCAAAGGTGACCGGAAAAACTGATGATTAAAGGACAATGCAGAATAAACAGTCTAAACAGAATAAATTTTTTTATTTGTATTTCTTTGTTACAGGCAACCTACTACTGAGACACAGTCATTTAAGGCGAAACATGATAAAACTAATCCCTCTGGTAAACCTAATTGTAGAACCGGTAATGTTGATCCAGTCAGGCAAACGTAACAAGAGAATGTGTTCATTATTGCTTACCAAATTATCTTTTTTGAAAAAGAAATAATTTCTTCTTATATGATATTTAAATCTGAATGTTTGCCTTCACAGCACTAAGGATGTTTTCAGGTAAATAGACCAATACTGCCCCCTCCTGGAGAGGTCTTGCATTATAGATTGAGTCTAGTTTAATACCTTTGCATTTTTTATGTCCCACATTTAGTACGTTTCATACTTCTGGGATAAATTGCTTGAATTTTAGGTTGTTCTATACTTACCACCTTCTTGAAGTCGCTTTCTGCTTCGTCCAGCTTTCCTTGCTTCAGAAGAAGGTTTCCTCTTTGAAGACGCGCCTTTAGAAAGAAACACAGTCCTTTTGTGTTAACTAATGCAAATTCATGTACTAAACCAGCTGACAGTGCAGTTTGGTACAAAATGAACTATTTCAGGCTGATGAAATAAAAACCCACAGATGTGAAGTCTGGTTTGAGTTCAATGACTCTGCTCAAGTCTGGCAGGGCAGACTTTGACTTTCCCATTGCAAGAAACACTGTAGCCCTCCGGTAGTACGCAATGTAGTTGTTGGGGTCGCCATCTGAGTACATAACACAAAGAATACAAGCAAACCAATTCATGAAATGTTTTTCATTAAGTAAAAACTAAAATTAACAAGTTATTAATTCCATAACTCACCCACGGCGGCATGGAAATGAGAAAGGGCATCAGCCAGCTGTCCAGCAGCAAGCAGTTTCTTTCCCATTTCCAAGTGATTGTCGACGCTTCCATCCATCCCACAATTCACCCCTGGCAACACACATAAGAGGAAATTATCAACATATGTATGTGTACGGTCAAGGCCACAAGTTTTTAGAAAGAAAAAAGCATGTCCTGATACATCTTTTCACTAACAATGCCAATATTTCAGTCTTCAGTTTTTCACCCCCCGATACCCATATTGACCCGATACGATATCAGCATGAATAAAATAAAGTTTATTTTGTGTGTGTGTGTGTGTGTGTGTCAAATGTTAGAAAATCCTTGATTAGGTGATATTGCTCAGAAAGATAACTACCAAGGTTATGAGAACAGCTAATCAAATTGATTACTTTTCAAAAAGTTACATAGATAAAGGTTTATGATTAAGTAAAATAAATAATAAGCATTTCAATGGGGTACGGTTTACACGATGAACCGGAGTGGTTGTGTTGAACTGATGATATAGGAGATATTAGCTTTTTGACTGATATTAGGCTGATATCCGATATCAATATCTGATTGTGACAACCCTAATATAATCTTGCCCAACCTTTGCTATTTGAGTACAAAATGAAACATTCATTTACTTTCTAACATATCCAGATTTGATGTCTATTAAAGGTTTGGAAGTACTGGTCCAGCTAAGGGGTAGCTGGTGCAATTTGTAGGTATAGATAAATGAAACCGGAGCTTGATTTGCATCCGGTCACTTTGGTCTCTGGCTTCTATAAAGGTAAACACACTGCACAGATGTTACATTTCAATTACAAGGTTCAAAAGTTGGTCAAACTAAATGTAAGGGTGTGACATTTGGTTTGTAATGGCAAGATTTAAAATAAAATGTCCAAGTTATGAATTTTATCAGACTCCTACCTGATTCCACTTTTACATGAAACATATAGATATAAATATCAGCCAGACTGCTCTAACTCTTAAATGACCCCACCAGCTGTTTACCAAAGGATAATTCAGGTTTGTTTCTTATTTCCAGGAACTTCCAGACAGAAGAGAGCTATAATAACCACTATAATTAGTCAGCTGGACAGGAAACAAAACAGCTAGCAACTTAGCAAGCTAACCTTTAGAGCAGTCTCCAAAAACAGGTGAACTTTGAGTTGAGTCTAGTTACAGAGGACAGTAAACAACCGAGAATGTCTGAACAAACCTAACCAGCAACTCTTACCCTCGTAGCGCATGTCAATCAAAACAAGAACATACGGGATGTAAGTCAGTATCTTTTGAGTTACGTGGTCGACGGAAACCATGGCTGGATTTGGTCCTTGGCTCGGTCTGTCCCAGGCCTGTCAGGTAATGATTTAGCAGATGTTTGTCCCGGCTCCCTGCTCGCTCCCATGCGTCGCTCCCTGCTCGCCCCACAGCGGCACGCCAGCGCTGTCCTGTCCGGTCGTGGGCTCCGCTGATTGGCTGCGTGGCGTGCGAAACCCCGCCCACGCCGGTTGGCTCAACCGAGAGCAGCCACGGCAGCACAGAACCGACCGTACGTGCACGTGGCGCGTGCGACTTTGGGTTAGATGGTCAGACAGACTCGCTTTAGTTTGAAATGACCCCGAAGAAAACAACACGTAGTGCAATCTCGTGTTGTTACTTCCCGGAGGACCTTTCTTGGCTACATCTTTTTCTGGATGTTTTTTTATTGCTAAACAAGTTGAAAAGTTAGACTTTGCAGCAAGGCCGTGCAGAGACTTTTGGAGGGGCAGGGGCTCAAAGTAAAAACAAAGGAGGCACATGTACCACGGACCAGCTATATGTAACCAAATATAGATGAACTATACATACCCTTGTCATATACAAAGTCCGAATATGACGCGATGCAGAATATCAAAATGTAATGTCGCTCTGATTTGAGGAGAATATTTGCAATATTTGTAGCATATTTCAATACCTTTTGTCATATAAAACATATTTATTACAGATTTTGCCATCAGGGCTGTTTTAGTTGAGAGTTTGACTAAACTTGGTTAGATTAATTTAGTCTAGTTTTGAAGTGCCTGTGTTTTGTAGTTCTGTTTTTATTTTTATCTAGAGCAGGTTAAAAGTGCTGAAGGTAGCGAAAAATTAAGTGGAATCGCCCTTTAATCTTTTCCCGAATAGGACGCCAACTTCAGCTTTGTTACTTTCTGGGGGGATCCATAAAGTAGCCTTCTGTCAGCCTATCACAGAATTATTCCAAAAGGACCGGATGCAGCCAGTCAGTGACATAATCAAATTGTGCATGAAAAGACGCTGGTAAATATAGAAAGTGCCGACTAAATCGTTTTACTGCGATCCAGTGCGGCTCCTACAGTGCGCACCCACTTTTTAAGCCGCTGGATAGCAGCTATAACCTGTGATAGGTGTGTGTGCAATTGTGGATGACACAGAAGATGCTCATATTGCTCACTTCACTTGGTCATCCTGCAATAAAACACCGTGCACAAACTAATACCGCTGCAGAACCTTCTCACCGGACAACTTGTTTACTTTCTGGGGAATCGGGACTCTAGTGGGCCCTGGAGCAGTTTGGCTGTCAGCAGCAGGGCCTGACGGGGCACGGCAGGGAAGTGAGGGCAGACTGAGGGCACATTTTGCGGATCTACCGGCAACAGCATATCTAAGTTATTATTATTTGGGCATGCACACACACGCGATAAAATAAAAAATGTTTAAAAAATAAAAAGAGGCACTTTTTATCTCTAGAGCCTTAAATTTGATTAGTTACTCTTGGTTTTGATTATTCTTCTTAGACGTTCTTGTTTGCACGTTCTCTCTTCTCAAACCTCCAGTTGGTTGTGGCAAATGGATGCTCACTTTGAGATTTGTGCTGTTACAGGATGAGTGAATGGGAAAAATCAGTAACTAAATGCATTTGCTGGGTTTCCTTAGATAGAAAGCCTTTGAACCAAACTATATATTAACCTGAGCTTTACTGCACTGAACGCTGGGTAGCATCAATAATGAGTGCATGTAATTGATTTTGAATCCTTCTCTAAGGCTGAACATTGCTAATCTGCTTTACATCAAAAGCTGGAACACACACAACAGTGCTTTGAACTGAATATTAGTACACAGACATTTCTTGTTCATTAAATATTAAAATCAATTTTTAGCTTTTTTTTCTTCTTCTTTCAATTAAGCCCTTGGTAACATCGCTGTGTTTTGACCAATGTTTAAACTGATTAAAATAATAATTCCCCTACTTTTAGAAATATCTCTGTAAATCTGTAACTCATCTCTTTTTTGTGTTTTCTTTCTGTGTGACATGAGAAATTTATGTCTGTCATTGGTTAAAATTAAAAGTACCCGCTAAATAAGTTTACTCTTTCAATACCTCTCCGTTCCTGTTATTGCATAAGAAGAAAAAACTTGTAAAAGAAAAAAAAATGCATTTTTGCAAATGGTGCTGCATATTTACCTAAAAAACTATTCCAAATTGTAAGTTTTAAATTGGAGCAATGTACAACTTACAAAGTTGAAAAAATATATAAAATAAAAAGGAATGAAAATGTGTTTTATTTCATTAAGAAACCAACCTAAGCATAAAAAGATTTTAAATTTGCTTAACTGTAGGCTTTCAAAGTTGCAAAAATCTGTTAAATCGATTAAAAATAATATTCATAATTTTGATAGTATATCTATATTTCAAAAATAAACACCAAGATAAAAATATTACACAAGAAAATTGTATAATCCAGAGGGCATGAAATTGTTTTAGTTTGAAAAAAATAGATACAGTGCTGATTTACTTAAATCTTTCAAGTTATTATACAATATTTATTTACAGAAAAGATAATCCATATAATAATTGTTTTTTTCCTGTACAAAAGTTGCTTGATCCTAATTGGTGCTTTCTGCAAAAACTGACTTTTTATAGGACTGAATATTGTTTCCCACTTTTTTAGAAAAGTCAGACGTAAGCGTTGCTGGCCGTCATCCTAGTGGTGTCGGAAATGGTTGAGATGCTGCTGTTTTTGCCTCCACTTGAGTTGTTTGACTTTTGGATTGTTGTGATCTCTGTGCGAGCCGATGATGGCGCGTAGCTCTTTCTCGATGGAACAAACGTGTAGCCAGGGTACTCATTGACGGGGTACTTCTCTGGTCTGCAAGGATCAAAATCAAGAAATATGCAGTTTTGTTTTACAGTACATTGAAAAGACCAGATGTTAAAAAGACACAAACATCAGTATTTTACCTTGAACTGAAGGCTTCCCTCCCTGCTAAGATACTGTAAACAAGGCCTCCAGTAAGAAGCAAAGTGGAACCACCCCAGCCAATGAAGACTCCAACACCTATCTCAAACCTTTCGACAGATAAAAAAACACGTCTGAGTTGTTCAATTGTATTTGCAGACAACATTATGTTGAATATTTAATGTGTTGCACATACTTCTTTTCACTGTAGTTTGGGTTTTGAAACTCCCACACGATTTTGTGTCCATAATATGAGAACGCCACCATTGCACACATGCCTGTGATAATACAGTAATACAACTTTGTATATTTAATCAATGTGTGACATCACTCAGGTCTTTCACGATTTTTCTTTCTTGTCTTTACCTCCTATGAGATAGTTCATCCCTCCAGCAAAGGTTACTTTTGCATTCGTAATCTCTGAGCCCCCAATCTTAGTGCACTTCATTCCCACTAAGACAAGGATGGATCCAAAAAAAGACAAGATAATTGAGGTGATAATGAGCGCCCGGCACATGTGAATGTCCCCTGTTGAAAAGCAGAATGATTTGAATTTAATGGTTGATTCATGATTCCCAAACCACAAATCTCACTTTCTATCTTACAGTAGCCCAACCCAAAACTGAAAGAAGGAACCACACACTTTGTCTTTCTGCCCAACTAAGGATGCCCCAAAGTCCAAGCTAACATGTGCCTGTGCTACCTCAGTTGCCAACCGAGTCCCCCCCCAAATTCTGCAAAGGCTAAACTTTTCCTAAATACTTATTTCCTTCCTTGTTCTATGGAAATCTTCAAAAAAATGCTTAACGTTGTGTCTCTGCAGAGATTATTTAACCAAGGATAAGTACATTTAATAGTGATTGTTTGTCTACTTCATAAAGTTTTACAGGCCAGTGTAAATTTATTGAATAAAAAAGAGTCCTTTTGATCATATAATTAGTTAGCTAACTCTGTTTTCTTTCCTCTCTTCTCACTAAACTATACAAAATAGTCTTCGAGTGTCTGATTGATTGAGGAACAGTTAGCTAAAGGTTATTGATTGCTAATTCAGTGCATAATTTTATTTGAAATTCATTACTAACAATATTGTTGGTCTTTACTTGTGCTTTGCATTGTGAACTAATTGTTTTGAACACAGACCAATTGTTCCTAATCAAACCATAAACTAATTCTAATTAGTTAAAGTTAATTTAGCCTAAACAATAAACTACTTCTATACAAATATTGGTCGGTATGCATAAATATTCGTATAGGAATATAACTTTAAATACATATTCACTTATTTCATGTGGTATTCTTACCTATTTTGGTGTCGCTGTATAAGGAGGCATATCTTGTTCCAACCTTATCTAACTAATATGACCTCTTATATAACTCTGGTTGCCCTACATTCACATTATAAGATGTCATTGCATAATTTAATTATTTCCACATTTATTTGTATATTTTTATCGATTTAATTTTGCTAGATTATTAGTTTTCATTATTCTTTCCTATTTTTGCTTAATAGTTTTGTTGAGTCTCAATATCCTAGTAATTTAATAATTTATTTGAATTAGGTTGAATTATTGTTATAACAAAAAACAAACAAATAACAAACCAAAAAAGACTAATATTTCCTGATAATCCGACTTGTTTATTTTGACCTAAATTACAAGATTTGTAAATTATTGCCTGTAGGGAGAAAAACATGAATAGACTCAGCAAGTGTAAATACTTTTGCATGTTAGCTTCTACATATTGTACTCACAATTCAATGCCAGCATTGATGGGATTCCTTTGCAGTCAGATAATCCTGTGGAGTCAGAAATGCAGTCTTTCCACAGATTGGAGAAGAACTTAGACGTTGTTAAGACAGTACTGCCGACCTCGGACCAAGTCCAGATCTCAGTGGGTTGCGTGGAACAGACTAGGATCCATCCGGCCACACACACGACAAAGCACCCAATCTCTGTGTACATCACCACAGTCCTGTAACCCATGCTGTCCCCCTCAGTTGCACACACGAAAAAACAATCCAAACTCCTGAAACTGGAACCCCCTGAAGTTTCAGACCTACTCAAAGCTCTGTGCTCACCTCTGCTCTCAGATGGAAAAACACATTTGCTCACAATCATCCCTGTTTGTGTACACCATCACATGTTTTGCCTCCAAGTGTACTTCCTGTTTTGTAAAGATCAGTTGCGCTTATATGTTTTATTTTTATACCTAGGGGCCTTCCAGAAAGATTTAGTTCTGACCAGCTCTTACGTTCAGAAAGTTTATAAAAGTCAAATTCGCAAGGAAGTGATGATTTATGTTAATATTAATTATTTTCTAGATACATTAGAGAAATAACATAAAAGCCATTCTAACTGAAAGGCAACAAATAGCTTTTATTATGAAGATCACGACAATAATATGTTTCCTGGGGAGAGTTATATAAACACTAGAAAGAGCTGTTCCTGCGAAACAGCAGTTGAGAATGCCAAATGCTTAAAGGAATTAGCAGAAGATGCCCAAGAAAGCGAAAAAACATGAAAACGTAGTATCAATTAGCTGAAGAAAACTCTGAAAGGTGGAAATTATGCTGAAGTTAAATTATGCTGAAGTGGTAAAAGCTGAAAGAAGTTGACCTTTGTAAAGGATTTTAAGAATCCGCCATTCATTTTCAAAGAGAAAAAAAGTCAAAAAAAAGTTGAATAACTTAAAAAGTTGAAAAGATAATAACACCAAAATTCATAGCTGGAATGTCCAAAAGAAGCTGAACAATTTGATACCTTAATTGGAAGAGCTGAAAGAAGTCATAGCCAAATGATTCTTTAAAGATAAACTGGAGAAGAAGAATAGCAAAAGGAAAAGAAGCAGAATAATTATAAAAGGGCTTGAAATTTTCATGAGGTACTAACCGATTTCAGTCAATTGGACAAGGAGAAAAATAAGCTGCAAAACAAATATAAGGTGAACTAATTTTGAATCCATTCTAAAAGTCAGAAATTAGCTAAATTCTTAATTTTTAAGCTGGCATATCTTAAAAACAGAAATATATTTTCAAAAGCCCAGACATTTGAATATAGCTTAATATCTTGAGACCATTTGAAAAGTTGAATGGTTTCTCTAGCTGAAAGTATGCTGAACTAGTAAGATATCAAATGCACAGGGTAGTATATAATCAAATATTAGCTAAAATGAAAGAGTTAGCTTAAATGCTAAAATTGCTATGTGTGGTCTTAATTACATGTTGACTGACACCTAATGTCTGCTCTCAGTATGTAAACTTTAGGTTATACATCAAAAATAGCTTCAATCTTAATTTTGTAAACATTGCTTTGAAACATTGCTCAAAATTAGCTTCAATGCTAATGTTAGCTATAATGCTAACGTTAGCATCTAGGTTGTCATTAGCATGACCAAATACACTAACGTGCTTCATGTAGTACGCACATGGTAGTGTATATTCAAATTTTAGCGAAAATGCTAACATTAGCTTAAATGCTAATGTTAGCATTTTATGTAACATGCTAACATTAGCTTAAATGCTAATGTTAGCTATGAAGCATGTAGGTTGTCATCAGCATGTTCACTTACGGTAATATACTTCATCTAGTATGCACATGTTAGTGTATAAGGCAGCAGAAGCTAAAATGCTAATATTAGCTTAAATGCTATCATTACTACATTGATTCATACTAGTATGATGACTGATAATACAATGGTAGTATCATATTGTATGAGCATATAACAAACTCCCCCTAATAATGCCTCAAAAATAATTTGCTGAAAATAGTCCTCACAAAGCTGCATAAACCAGGTTACGAGGGTTCAAACACACTGCAGGGCTTTATAAGATTAACAAATGAAGTTCTCCAACTGGGCCTCCGTATGAGTTTAAAGCGTCTCTGAAAAGCCCAGTAGTATAATCTATACATATACTTAAATACACACAAAGGAACACACAAACACACACACACACACACACACACACACACACACACACACACACACACA
>JAVLVB010001001.1:5303137-5330884 GCA_032876305.1 Orestias chungarensis
CTGCTATGTCCGAAGTCCCATATTGTGTTATTCTGTGTCCATATTGTAGATTTTGTGTAGCTCAAATCCTATTTCTCGCATAGTTATTATATTCTTATATTTTATTACATTATTTAAAATTGCTATCAGGGTGTAAACTGGACCGGGGGATTAGAATTTTCGTCCCACCTCATGTACCACATGTGATGTGATGACAAATGAAGATTCCTTGATTCCTTGATTCCTTGATTCCTTGAGTGTGTCAAAAAAAATCCAACATCGAAATCAATGCAACTCTATAGGAAATCTGGCCATTTTTGCTTCGCCTTTTTCGGGGAGGGGGGGTTTCTAAAGAACCGTCTGCTCTAAAAAAATTCTGAAGACATTCTACCGTAGTCAACCCCCGGTTATATAAAATACCTGAAAATCAGGCTAGTACTACAAAAAATGTAGTCTTGAGGGCGAGTTAAACACAAAGCAAGTGTCTTTAAAAAAAGGATCTTCCACACTCTAGCTGATGATGTCATCACTCTAGATTTAGTGAAATTTTGTGATTTTTGCGAAACTTTCTGTCGCTTAGAGGCACGTTGCGAAAGAACCGTGATAGATATCGACATACCGTCTTCACCTCTTATTACAACACAGATATAACTACAAACCGAGAGTTAAACTGTGTTTCTAGCTGAAATTATGCTGAAGTGGAAAGAGCTGAAAAAAGTTGAATTGTCTGAAGGAGTTTAAAAATCCGCCATGCATTTTCAATGTCAAAAAAAGTTGAATAAGTTAAAAAGTTGAAAAGATATTAACAGCAAAAGTCCTAGCCGACATGTCCAAAACAAGCTGAACGATTTGATATCTTAATTGTTGAAATCGGTTGAAGACTGTTAAACGAGTTAAGTGCCGAAAACCGGCGGAATAATAATAAAGAGAAACAGGAAAACAACAGTTGAGAAAGCAATAATGCATTCTCAACAATTATACCTGCCTTGCAAAGCCTACAGTATTTGTTAAAAACAGCGAAACCTGGTAAATGAAAAACACTTTCAAACAACATTGGTGATGCTTTTTTTATACATTGGAGAGTTCATTGTTAAATCATGCTGACCTCTTAAGTTTACACCTGAAAAACCAATTCAATCACCTGAAACTGGTACTTCTCTCTTAAAGACCAGTTCAAACCTCTTGACTAACCTCCGACTTTAGATGGAAAAACACGTTTGCGCACACGCAACCCTGTTTGTGTATATCGTCACATTTCGCCTTGCAGTTTTCCTTTCTGTGTTTTGTAAAGATCCTTTGAGCTTATATGTTTGATGTTTATACACAGGAGCTTTCCAGAAAGATCTAGATCTGGCCAGCTCTTTCACTATGTGCTATATATACATTAGAAAGTTAATTTCTGTAAATGAAAGCCGTCAAACCTATATAAAAAGAATTAGAGACTGATAACATATTAAATTAAAAAGGGCAAAAAAAGCAATAATACTAATTTGTTTGTCTCAAAACTTACAAGACATTTATTTCCTAGGGCAAGATGCCCTCTTCTTTTGTCTAAAAACACATTTCTGATTCTTAAGACTGTTTCTTATTGTTTTATTTCCAAACGTTCCTAAAAATTATGATGACAGGTATCTTGTTAAATATCTTGGGTGTTTTTTATTCAGAAAAAGTATACTATAACAAAAAAAGATATAATGCAGCTGAAATTCAGAATTGTTTAAGTTCATACTTGTACTAGGTTTGAGAGTTGCATCAGTTCCTTGATTTATGTTATCTGCATTTGCCCATATATATATTATATCAATGTGCTGGAAATGTCGTCAGATTTTTCAGTAATTTGATGTTTTCTCATCCATCCATTTATCTCTTTCAAATGTCAAATACATAGACCTAAATTTTTTTTATTTTTTCCCCTGCACAATCAACTCAGTGCATCCATTTATCTCCTTCTCCACCCAGTCGTCATTTCATTATTGTCAAGAAAAAAATGTAATCTTTGCTTGAGGGACAGACCAGTTAAAATGCCATGACCTCATACGTAAATTGAAATGTTTGGACATTTAAATTTTTTTATTCAAAATGTATTACATAAAAATTATTTTCCTTTTGTTCTAATCAACATTGTAAGTCTTAGAAACATTCCCGATTGAGTTTCATACATATTGTTTATAAGTGATGAAATAGAAGGAGTAAGTCTTTTGCAGGTCTTTCTTGGCAACTAAGCAGCAAATTATGTGACAGAACATTGGTAATTTCAAATAGAAAACAACAACAATGGAAAGCTGCATTACTGGTTTTACAATCATTTTTGAAATACCTGCATTAAAAAAAAAAAAAAAACAACAACCAAAAAACCCCAAAACATAGATGTATTAATACAAAATGGTGTAAAATTGCATCCAGTTCAATTAGACATTATACACTTTTTTTGGAATCCTGTTGTGGAACGTCGAAAGTCTTGAAAGAGCTTCGGCACTACACAAATGCATCTCTTTCTGACAGTCTTGGTGTTGCCTGAGAAAGCCTTGAGACCTTGCTGCTTGATCGTCCTGAAGCATAAGATCCATAAAGCCGGGAGGGCTCGTAGTATCCTGTGTACAAACTTCTTCCCCTGTAGGCCGGGGGCATGTATGTTGGTCCACCGTAGACATGAATCGCTTTTCTGAAGAGCAAACAAAGTAATTGGTGAAGTTGTTGATTAAAAAAGAACAAAAGATGATTGATTTGTTCACCTGTTAGGGCGGATTACTCCGATTACTGTTGCAGCATACAGAACAGCTCCGAAAAAGATTAAAAAACATCCCACCAAACCCAGAAAAATGGGAGGTCCTAAATAATATCTAAAATGAAGGCAAACAAAGCATACTTCACATTATTTTATAAAAAAATAAATGTTTTGATTGGTATTTTCCTATAGTTTTCTAAGAACAATACCTTAATTCTCCAGCTGGTAAGTTAGAAGCAAAACCTGATCTAGCCACTCTGTTGATGTATAAGCAGTAGGCAGCAAGATTTGACACACCTGCATGGAGACATCTTGTCGTAATCGAGAAACTATATGAAGGCAAAACATTTCTTCCTATAGTTTCTTTTTTTTTGGTGCAGGGTTCAGGGGTAACACACACCCTGTACCGTTCTACTCACCACCAACAAAATGGAAAACTGTCCCAGAAAAGACCAGCTTGTCTTTCGTTGGTTCTGTTCCTCCGATATAAGTGCACTCCATCCCGATAAAGCAGCACGTGACAGCAAAGAATCCAATTGTCAAGCCGCACATTAGCAACCCCCGAACTGCCTGGACATAATCTGTCGGCAACACAAAGATAAAAAAAAAAAGTTAGTCAGTTAGGTTCATACCATAATAATTGGTATAAACATTAGAACATATTGGACAACTTATCTCTAATTACTACAGGACAGAATAAATATTTTTAAAATCATTCTGAGAGATTTAAAAGATGATCTGGCACCACATGATAATGGGGCTAATGAAACAGATAAAGAAGTATTTGGAAATGGAATAAACCCACTCACGGTACAGTATTTCCTGAAGCCAATTTTACCATGTATGCAAATAACTACATTATGTAGCAACAATGTGATTAAATAGATATAATACATCGTTAGCACATTCCCACACTGCATTATTTTGAGTGTGGCTCGTTGTTCCCTCTTAAAACATTGCAACGTAACAGAATATTATAAAGTGAACTAATTTTTTAAGCGATACAACTTACAGACGACACTCCAGAGGACCCCGTAGTCCCTACAGTTGGTGACGGCGGTGGAGTCGGTGAAACAGTCCTTCCACAGGTTGGACCAGTACCATGCCACTGAGATTACGAAGGATCCACCTTGTCCTCCTATCTGGCTGACTCTCCAGTAGTCCATTGCCATGGTGCACAGGATGAACAGCCATCCCAAGGAGGAGATCAGGAAGCCGAATATTTGGATCAAACGCTTCTTCATTGCTACCCTAAAGAAATCAGTGAAAGGAGAAAAACAAAATGGAGCTCACTCATTCACATTCGGGTCTGTAGGGTTCATGTCATAATAAAAGGTGGAAAGGATGACACTGTGTTTCTGATGTATTGTGGGTGAGGGTTGTGTGACATTGTGTAATATGTTTATAGTAAACTTTCTGGAACATGCCTCTAGTTTTGATTTTTTTTTTCTCACACCACCCCAAACTACACTGTGTAAAGGCGGAGGTTCTGATGCTCTACACATGGAGAGACAACGTTTTACAAGGGTGTGGGCAAATCCAATGCTGGTTCTTTAAAACTACCTTTTTAAGCTATCTCAGAAATGAAGAGACAACGATGGAACTGTTTATAGACTCATCAATCTTACAAACCTTTATCAAAAAAACTATTATTAGATATTGACAATAGGTTTCTGTCTGCCCGTGTAAAATTTCAACTAATTTGCAATTTTCCGCCTTCGTTGACGGGAAGGTAAAAAAATCCAGCAGTGCACCACTACCTGTGCTAAATGCATGTTGTGATAATTACTGATTTATTTTACCAACATGGGCAAACATCACTCACCAGGATACAAACATTCTGCTTGCACTTGTACATACTCAGTGACGTGGGAGTGGCCAATATTGTACAAACTTTCACTGTTTGACAGTACTAAAGTTTTGAAAGTGTTGTTGTGTTATTTCTGCAAAACTAGAAGGATATCCTAATTGCTATTAGCAAAACATGGCAGCAGTTATGTATTTCTCCCCATTTATTTGCATGGAAAAGATTATTATTGTAAACTCCTTATGTACAACTGGTTGGATGAAAAATACTTGAAGAAGGATTACAATATCCACTCAAAAAATAATCAGATCTAATTTAGTTTCCTTTACTTTGATATAAACACAACATAATATGATATCCAGTCTCTTGATCTTTCACTGTAATTTTCTTCCACGCCTTTCAGAAACTTTGTCTCATTTCAAAATTTCTGAGTTTGGATTAGTGAGGAAATAAAAAATCAAATATTATTATACATACAAGCAACTAAGACAAAATTCTGACAATATTTCATCAGACTGGCTCCTTTTTTTGATCCAAAGCCTTCTTGCTTTTATTTTCATACATATAAAACATACAAAATAGCTTTAAATAAGATGACATTGAGTAAACTACATCAAAAAGCATGAACATACTTTGTTTTGAAGAAAAAAACAAACTATAATTTAAAACAACAATTCAGTTGAGCCACAAATCTGCATCAGTAACCTCTGCTGCTGTTAGATTAAGCTCATTGCTCCCTACACATATACATTTTTATCGAAGTGTTGGATCCTGGAGGAGCTGCCGTTATCTACAGCCTGTTCTTCTTTTCCAGGCTTCATCTGCCCTCTTGTGCAGGTAGTGATGTGGGAATGTGAGGCAGCACTTCTGTAGATGTAGTTTGCCTGACTGTGGCTGCGAAGAGGAACAGCACAGCTTCACCTTAACAAGTCAAACACCATCCGGCCTCACAAAGATGAATCAGGTGGATGGTGCTTTAAAAACACATCCCAACTCAAATAGAAGACTGGTTGCTGATACGAACCTTCTTGAAAAAGAATCGGTGACTGAGAAGCAAAACACGCTGCCGCCCAGAATACAGAGGATACCACCAGCCCAGCCGATGAAGAGGGCAGCTCCCAGCTCATACCTGTAGACAAACATATGTACATCTAAATAATGTCTTACAGTTGTCCCCCTTTAAAAACACTTCATTGTAAAAACTCACTTCTGAGACATAAACATTGGGTCAAAAAACTCTGTTGTTATCCGGTGTGCATAGAGTGAACAGGCAGAAAGTGAGCAAAGCCCTGAGAGGAACAAGAAACAAATGATTAAACAGGCGTGAAAATTATTCTGTGGCTCAGACTGATCTTCTGTACTTACCACAAACAATAAAGTCCACACCTGCAAAACAGGTGATCCTGGCTTTATTCTTGTTGCTTCCTCCAATTTTCGTGCATTTCATCCCGACAAGCGCACAGACAGAACCGAACAAACCCAAGCAGGTGGCTGCGATCATCAACCCCCGGCAAGCCTGGATGTAACCTGAAAAACAAAAGCAAAAGCAGAGCCGTTTGAGATCCAAAGAGCCTTCAGTCTTCATCTGGTGGGGTTTCCTCTCACTTTAAAACACAGCAAGGTCGATAAGTTACTGACCTTCTGAACTATTTACATTGAAAGCAAGCAGAGCAATTTGTCACAGCTTTCCATTAGTGCTTCCAGGCACTTCGTGGCATTGTGGTGACTTTGCTGGTATGAAATTTTACACTCCAATCGGGTTTTGGGGCAAAGTTTACCTCTAAAGTTCACTTCTAAACGTACTTATCCATGGCCAATACTGCCCAAGGCAACCCGTAAATCTTCTTGATGACTTTCAAGCTCCAAGAACAAAGGCTAAACATTGACACATTTGAGGGTAAATGAGTGTTTCATTGGAAACTTGCCTCGGGCATCATAGTATTATTTAGCCTATGAACTTGAACTTAAATTTTCTTGCTGAAAGCTGAAAGAGGAAATAAGACGATGTTTAGCAATTTTAAAGTGCTGCAAACAATAAGATTCGATTAACATTCAGAATGTGTATGAATCAAATTAAAATAGTTTAACACGAGCTAAAGGAGGTGTTACACCAAACAACAGATGATCTGAAAAAATAAAGCTGACCATCCAGGGCCAGCATGGATTGAAAGTCTCTGCAGTTGGAGATCCCAGTTGAATCGGTCACACACTGCTTCCACAGATTGGCCCAGAAAGTGGATGTGGTAATGACAGACCCATCGTTCGAAGAGACCTTCCAGTGGTCCATCGACACGGTGGAGGACTCCAGTATCCAGCCTGATGTAGTTAAAACAAAGGCCAGGATCTCCTGAAACATCCCACTCATGTTGAATGGACGACTCCTTCACACTGCCTGGGATGCTTATTCAGCTGGCAGCTGCAGAAATTAATTAATGGCTAGTAAAGGAAAAACTACAATAGGGATCTTTGCTCCGCCTGAGTTTGTTGAATGGATAGTGAACAATTGATAGTTAATGTGTTGTGGACTGTTTTATTCCGATGGGAGGAGTTTGGACCTAAACATCAACATGTTGCCACAGGTTGGTCAGCCCACTCTCACAGGCACTGTGACTGCACCGATTGGGATTAAAATTTCAGAGTGTAAATGGTTTGTGAAGTAAGGAAGTAAGAAATTCATGCTCAGCACGTGTCCAGAACGTGTCCATTCACAGGATGTTTGTGGAAAAATTATAAAGCAGAGGGACAAAAAGCAGATTTGGGCTGCCATGAAACCTGTCGTTGCATTATAACGAGCTTCGTCCACATTCAACCATCTTCAGTTTTTCTACGAGAGAACATGAATGTCACCTTCTCTCCGTCACCTTGCAGGAGGACCAATGATTAATTCTCAACTTAAGTGATTTAGCTTCCTCTTACATCTAAAATAGCACATTTCTCTGATGAATTATTAACATTGTCTCTCATTTTAATTACAAACAGATGAATGGTACTCTCAGTTCAAAGCACTTAGATGTTGGGATTAACCGCAACGTTCAAAACATATAACAACATAAGGTTGTTGTATGTTACTGTAACTTGTTAGATATCCCTTATATGTCAGATAGAAGAATTGTCCTGCTTTACTGATGTGAAACAGAGCTCTATCTTGTGGCTGGATACTTTAAATAACATATCATCTTCCACACCAGTTCTGTATATCTCGATGGCTACAATCTGGATACATTAAAAACTGTGTTACTTTTAAAGTGAAAATACTTTTTACAGGTATTAAAATTCAACTTTTGTCGAAAACAGTGCGTGTTAGTTCATATTGGATTTTATGCACACTCTTTTTCAGGATGCTCCATTTCTATTATATTTGGTTAAATTCACTTTAAAAGTCTGTTTTAGTCATGCTGCTAAATTGCCAGGTGGACAGACATTGATGAAGCTTAAATTCTCCACAGGGGAATGAAATCTGTTATTCTTACATGTTTTACATAACTTAGATATCCTAGAAACTTTTACGGACACACTAAACAAGCCTAAAACCATCAATCAATTAATAAAAAAAGTCAATCTATAATTTAGTCAGAAATCTTCTCAGTACAAATAGATCTTCAGAGGGTTGTCAGAGACGGTGGAAGGAGTATCATGTTATTACCAGCTTTTCTTCAGCGGGGACAAGAAAATTGGTCAAAGGTGACAGAAAGTCCAATCCATAAAAAAAAAGATTTTAGAGTAAGAAAGTAAGGAGTAAAGTCTGAATACAGAGCATTTTCTTATAGCCTCTTTGAATTAAAATGTTTTTAAATACTTTGATCTGAAAAAAATAAATAAAAATCAGCAATCAAAAGGCAATCTTTTTTATAAAGTGCAAAGTGGAATGTTTAGGGTGAGTTAATATATTTTCTTGTCTTTTATTCTTTTTTTAATCTAGACTAGTTTGTATGTTGGTACAATGTTCATATCTATTTAATATTGCAACACATTTAGACATCTACAGTACATTTGCTCCACTGATGACCAGTGATGAAATATGTATTTTCACCAAAACATTGTATGAAGTCACATTTAAACCAAGAAGATTTGAATGAAGAGTTATTCATGGGTGTTATCTGATGATGGCTAAGAAATTCTTTAAAACATATTGTGACTTGAATGGGTTAAGGAGAGTCCAACTTTAAAACCGCGAAGGTTGACAGTTTTCTTTCATTAAATAAAGACAAAACTGAAATAATAATTTTTATACCAGAAAAATACATGCAAAGGATTAAGTAGACATTTTGACCTGTTAATGCATTGATGCAAAATTCTGTTCGGAACCTCTGCTAAAACCTTTATTTTAGTTTTGCTCTGTTTGTGGCTTGTTTTTGTTTATATCATCTAATTAATTTAGCTATAGTAAGCTCAATTATCTTATGTTCTAAATTAGAAATATTTATTCATGCTTTTGTTTTACAATAATTACTTTTTTCACAATATTGATGCAGCTGGCTTCAGGTTTATTTCCAGAGTACAATTCAAGATATTTTATTTGACTCAAAGAGCTCTTCGTAGACAGGCAAAACATTATACCAGAGGGTTTCTGAACCCTAACGTCCCCAGTAGGGTCCTGAGGTCCTGTGATCTGGGTCTGCCGATGGTTTTCCAGACCCTTAGACCCTGCAACATGGTTCCTTATATTAAAATTGAGACCAGAACCAGAAAACAAAAAAAGCAATCAATAAAAAGAATCAATAAAACAAAAATGTGCTTTTTTAAGTGTCACTTGTTTATGGATATTTATGTCTTCTATTTTTATTTGCTAAAGTACCTTTAGATCATATCTATATAAGCCCATTTGTGCCACTCTTTCTCATAATTATGTGATAGTATCTCATAGTTATGAGATACAATCACATAATTATGAGCTATCTCATAATTTGATATAGCTATCTGGTAACTCATTATTAAGAGATAGCTAAGTCATAATTCTGCATTAATATCTCATATTTATGAGATAACTACATCATGATTATCTGATCCAGGTATATACGTATATATTTTTTCATTAGAGAGAAAGCGGCCTTATTAATAAAGTCTCACTTTTTGGTGGGAAGTGAGATAGCAATTTTTTAATTTTGATCCTAATGATTAAAATATTCATTAAAATAGGCAAAAAAAGTAAGAAATAAAAAAGAACCTGGTAGATCTCCTTATAATTAATGATAGTTTAGTTATTAAACTTATGCATACTTGTGAATAGATTTTTTTACCATTTGTCCTGATCAGCTTATGAATTTATATAACGATAAATGTGAAAGATAGCTTCATGAAAGTAAACCTGGAGAATGAAGCAGTTTTATGTCAGCGGATAAAGTCATGGTGGGCGTGGCCTTGGAACCTGGTCGCAAATCACCTGCAATCTCTATTCATTTTTTTAACCTATTTTGCTAAATTTTTTCTTTTTTTTAAACATTTATTTCCTTTGCAGGATCAGTTTTGCAAGAATGATCTGATGATAGCATTTTTGTAAAAAGCAAAAATATTAAAATAATATCAACTTTAGAAAAAGTTTTCTATACAATCACCATCAAATATTTATGTACACAGTACAGCCTTTTGTGACACTTATGTCTGAATCTCTGTCAACAGATTTTTTTGTTTTTGCAGGACTGATGATTTAGCATTAGGACAAGTTTGTGTCTTAAGGCCTCTTTGCAACTAATCTTGGCTGATGTTTAGGAAATGTTACTTCCTCATTAAACTTTCTTAAGAAGTCCAGCAGTCCCAAACACTCAGACAAACATCATACTGCCACTAGCATAAAAAACATTTGGGAGGGTGTTAACAGGCATGCAAATTCTCCCAACTCCAAATGTAATGATGGTCATTACCTTCGAAAACATAAATGGTTTTTAATATCAAAGAAAATGTCTCCTCTAAAGACGGTTTTAGGGCTCTGAGTGCATTTTTTACTTTTATTTACTCTGCTTTTCATGCTGCTTTTGGAGTATTGGCTTCTTCTTCTCTGATTAACTTTTAAGCCCCTGTTGGTTTTGGGGTTATTTCACTGTGGATAATGAAGCTATCTTATCATTTCATGCCAGGTCTTTTACAAAGAGTTTTACTTTGGTTCGGGTGTTTCTAATCATATTTCACTAAAAGACTATTAATGTCTTTTGAGACAATTTATCTTATGAGTTAGGTAAATAAAAACCTACTTAACAAACTCATTAAATTGTTTCTTAAAAGGTAGGAACAACAATGTTGGCTGATATAACAATGTTAACCAGGTTCTCAGCATATCATTTATGGAATACTTGTGAACTTCTTGGCCAGTAGGTAGCAAATATATAGATTGACATACTAGATATGAATAATGTGCTTTAAATGCAAGTACACTGTTATCATGGACACATGCAAGAGAGCAGCTTTCGAAGGAAATCATCAATTAAAATCTTTATACAATTGCTATTCTACCACTTGAATTGAGATATTGTTAGCTTTCCTTTCCTTTCACTTACTGTAGGTAGCCTAACTTAATATGCTGTCATATGTTTTACCGTTAGCTGGCTGAATCCATTATTCAGAGGTGGGTACAAGAGACGACTAGAAGAAGATGACATCTACAGAGTTCTCCCAGAGGAAGCATCTGAGCAGCTTGGAGAGGAACTGGAGTGGTAATACACTGACTGACCTTTGTTAATTTAGTGCAAAGGCTCTCAGGTTTTTGTCTTCTGGGCTGCAGAGCTAATAGTATTAGATACAGCTTCAAAACATAATGTTTTGGGAATTTTAATGTAAAAAAGGTAAAATATTCATTGTATGTTTTAGATAGTACTAGAATTTATATAGGTTAGAGGAAATATCGGACATATCGAAGTCAAATTTTACACCAACAAGACATCTTCCTTGGTATATTTCTGCAAAAATAAATAGAACAGACACATTTGTGTCTTGCTTTGTCTGCTCTTTATCTATCTTTTGCAAGGCTTCCTTAAATGCAGAAATCCTCCTCTGTTGTCTGTTTCTACAATAATATTGTTTGCATGTTTGCTCTTGTTGAGTGGTCCACACAAAACGAACCTACTACCTGCATCAGATGTAGATCTCAGAGGCTTTTTCGGAGGCCGTTGCAACATTAGGGTTCAGGAGAATATCAGTTTGAGTTCAAATTTTCCTAAGAGCTGTTATAGAACTGGCCTACTCTCCCAGTTGGAGTAAACTTTATTTTACTCTAAGAAGGTCCAAGTTTTACAGCAAAATACAGCCCTTTTTATGCTCCAACTCCCTGACACTTTAAGCCTGCACATCTTCCTCTTGTGGCACAGGCTGCATTCTGTGAGGAAGTGTGGTCTCAGAGGGAACATTGTTCTTCGAGATGAGCCCACCTATATTTAGAATGTACTTTTCAAACTTGTGCATGGCAGAAAGCTTCTCTCCTACTCCTATGATATCAACTCTTGTGTCAGCCCAGCAGGTGTTTGAATTTATAGGTTGAATTAATGTCAGATGTGTGCAATGGAACAACAGTAACTTAGGATGCACAGAATAATGTGTCTATCTCAGTGGCAAACCGTGAGCACTACAGCTAGGCCTTCACCCCCAGCCATGAGTCTCCCCTAGCCACCATTACACACCACTTATGGGCTACGATTAATTGAATGGGCTTACCAACTGCAATCATCCAATCAAAGATGACAAGTACGTCAACAATAGGCAATAACATCTACAAAATTCTCCACAACAAGCAACCTGCTCAACATTAACTTCACCAAAACCGGACATACGGACTCGGACACCAAGGCTCGTTTAATCACCATGGGCAGTGCTTTAAACTCACAGCGAATAAGAAATTTCACACACACACCGACTGAGTCAAATAAATTCATGAGCATCATAAAATTAAAATCTCATTTCAAATGCACAATACGCCAAGCACCATTACGCATATCAAACTCATGGCACAAAAATCAAAACCGCAAACTACTGAGATGAAGATTCATAAGGGATTAGCTGACCTATTTAATTAAACTATTTGTGCTCACATTTTTACACAGAAAACATCTGCACTTTAAAATATAATGAATGTACCAGTGTAATATTAATCCTGTGTGAATAATAATCAAGATGGCTTATTACATGGGCCGATCTTATTACATGAAAACGAAGTCCATCCGCCGAGCTATTAAGCTAGCCAGAACATCACTCTGGACTCCCGCCATTTCGCTCTCTAACTCCCTCTCACGGTCTGTTACCACTCTACATCTGAGATTGAAGTTAAAACTTCCAGGCGTACGATCTTTTTTTTCTTTCCCGCCCACTCAAAATTAAAGCCATGATTGGTCAAGTCACCCTTTACTCTGAAACTAAGACACACAGTTTGGCCTTCTTCCGGACTCATGAAGTCCTAACCAATCAGTGAGCCAGATAACCGGGTCTTGTTAGATTCTGACGATTCTGATTGGATAACATGTTTTTCAGTAGCCCTTTCATTACTGACACGAACTTGACAGTAGACTTAAAACAATAGAATGTAGATGAGAGAAAATGTATCAAATGCATCATATAAAATGAAATTATATTAAATAAATAAAACTTTTAATTTTAATTTTTTAAAAATATACAAATAAAGTTTATTTAATACTCCTTTTGTTTGGTCCACAAAATTTGTAGGCCTTCCCCAAAGGCGTAGAAGGCCCTAAGGGTTCCCAAATGGTCTATTTACATTTTTTGCTCAAGTGTTATTACAACTGCAAACCTTGATGCATTTTATCAAATTTGCAGAATTTTTAGTTTAGAACAGTTATTTTCTCCACTTTGAGCATTTCAACTCATCCCTTTTTTCTCTGACGGTCTTAAAAAATCCTGTGGTAGTCAAATTTCAGAAGTCAAACGATTTTCAAACGGTAACCGCTTCATAAATTAAGCTTTTCTGTGTAATCCTCACAGATCAATAAGTGAAAACCATAATGGAGAGTAAGGAGCACACCAGGCCAGGGAGCAAGTTGTAAACATGGTTTAACAAGTGTTTAGGTTGGAAAACAACATTTTTTGTTTTACCATGTTAAATATCAAAATACATTTTTTTTTTGACTAAATGTTGATGTCTAATCACCCTGAACACATCATCCTTAAAACATGGTGTCAGAAAACGTCATTAAACCTTTTATGGCTGTAATGTTCAAAAAAACATTTGTACTCAAACAAAATACCTTTATTGTTTTTTGAGTGAAATCATGGGTATATTAAACTGTTCACAACTGAGTTGTCCCTTTCATATCAACCTTAATTCAGTTGACTTATACATTGCTGAGACACTTGACAAAACTAACAGATTCAATTTACATCCAGAACATTATAGTCAGTTTAATCCAGTTGTATGAACAGACCTAGCTTAGCTTAACGATAGGAAGCCATGCATAGTACACAATAAAATGTGGATTACTCTACAAACAGCCCAAAGTATGTATTAAACTAAATACATGTAAATTCTTTGGTATCCCTCACAAAATACCCAAAAAAGAACCTCATTTGCTTAAGCATAATATAAAGAGATCTAAGCAAACCTAAATAGTAACCTTTCCTTTTTCTTTCTGCTTTTCTAAAGCTTTTGGAACCAAGAAATTCAGCAGGCAGCAAAAGATCTGCGGCCGCCCAGACTTAGCAGAGCAGTCATCCTCTGCTGTTTGAAATAATACTCATCAATCGGAACATGCATCTTTATAAAGGTAGAGAAATCATTCATGTGTTATTCCAAAAGAGTCCATAAACCAAAACAAAACCTGACTTTATGGACTTCCCTAGTCATGGCGACTAGTACGGCAGCATAGAAAAGAGGTCCTGCATCGGTAGAAATAAAAGCCCCCCTAATTCAATTTGTTAACGCGTTAAAAGTTACTTTCTCTCGAGAAGAATGACTAGGGCTAAAAACAAGAAGGGACGAGTCCAGTCTCGAATCTCAGAAATGCGACACGAAAGCAAAGCTGGCGGAATGCACTCAGCCGAGGAAGGAGAGAAGATGGCGAATGAGGCCCTGCCTGACACAATTAGCTCATTAAGAAGAGAGGTGGGTTAAGTAATGGCGGAGGGCGTGCGGGACCTCAAATCAGAAATGAAGAAGGAATTAGCACAAGTGAGAATGAGCTTAAAGGATGAAATTAAAGTCCTTTTTAGCGAGCTGACAAACCAAATAAATCAACAGGTTAGCGCCGCTATCAATAAGACCGAGGAGATGGATAAGCGTCTTGGAGAAATGAAGAAGACCATGGCGGAGAAGGAGAGATGGGACAAAGGGGTGAGAGATGCTGTCATCCAGCTACTGAATGATCAGAAATTACTTTGGGATAAGATCACGGATATGGAGGGGCGCTCACGCCGGAGTAGCTTGCGGATATATGGTATCCCAGAAAATGCGGAAGGTACCTCAATGCAAAGGTACGTGGAAAACATGCTTAAGACTGAACTCGGGGAGTGTTTGGATTTGGACAATGAGAAGAATCTGGGCATAGAGAGAGCCCACAGAGCGCTGGGTGCGCGGCCCCCGGCGGGAGACCCACCTCGGTCCGCGGTGTTACGTTTCCTGAGTACAACCAACGGTTATAGTGGGAGCGCGACGCGTCGGGAGCGCGCCTGGCGTGCGAGAGAGCACAAGGGAAAAATTGAAAATGTTCCAGCGGCCAGGCGGAGAGGACATCCCTATGGATGAATAATCTTCTTTATTTCCACCAAAAAAACATTTGACCACCTCACAGCGAAACTCCAGACCAGCTGACTAGTAACATTCAGAGCATCTCGGATGGCTGTCTGGTTAGGACTGTGACCCCCACTTCATAACCGAAGTGATGAACAAATGAAGGGGGCTCTTACATTAACCTTTTCAGTTTCCTTTCTTTAATTAGGCAACTAGGCAGGGGCCCCACGAAGTGGCTGTTTCCTCCTACTTTAAGAGGAATAAGAGATCCTCTTATTTTGAAGACCTGTTCATTGTTATGACAAGTTCTGTTGTCATGTATTTCTATGTGTTGAGTGTTCTGAGGGCTGGGAGTGTTGTTATACAGGTGTAAAAAAACATGTTAGTGTTTAGAGGATATGCAGCATTATAATATACAGACTCTGAATATGAATGGTGTAAAAAATCCCATTAAAAGAAGCAAGATCCTCTCAAAGCTCAAACGAGAGCAGTTTAGCATTGTTTTTTTGCAGGAAACACATTTGTCAAATGAAGAACATGAGAAAATAAAGAAAATGGGTTATAGAAAAACATATTTTGCTTCTCACAGATCAGGGAAAATACGAGGGGTAGCCATTCTAATATCAAACAATATCAGATTTTATTTTATTTCAGAATATAAAGATAAAGAAGGCAGATTTGTGTTGTGAAAGGGGAAGTTGGAACGGAAGAGGTCACCCTATGTAATATATATGTCCCCCCTGGTAGAAATATTGATTTCTTTAAGGAAGTATTTAGTCTTACTGCCGCAGAAGCCAGTGGCACATGTATATGTGCAGGGAATTTTAATTTACTCCAAAATCCGAAAATGGATACAACTAGCAGAGAACGAAGAAGGACTCACTTAAAAAAGCTCTTCAAAAAAGTCCTGCAGGAATTGGGACTCAAAGATGTATGGAGATATTTCCATAAACATGACCGTGAATTTACGTTTTTATTCTTCTAGGCATAATATACAAACTAGAATTGACTATTTTTTATGTTCAGTAGGGACCTTCACAGAGTGAAACATTGCATAACAGGTCATTCTGGCTTAAGTATGAAAATGTATTTAATTAGAAATGCTAAAAACACTCCATGGAGGCTCAGCACTGGCTTGTTAAATAGTACTGCATTCAAAACGGAAATGGCAGAGGAACTCAAACGTTACTTAGAATTTAATGATAATGGATCAGTTAGTCCAACAATTCTGTGGGATGCAGCTAAAACATATATTAGGGGTAAAATAATTGCAAAATGTGCTAACTTAAAGAAGGTCAGAGCGAAAAACCTAACGGACTTGCAGGAATATTTAAAAAGACTTTACCAGGTGCATTCGATTAACAACAGCCCCTCCTTACTAGAACGGATGAGTCCTATTACGCAGGAGATTCATAAAATATTAAGTGAGGAAATTGAAAAAAAACTTAAATATATGAGGCAAAGATATCATGAGGCAGGGCCTAAAGCTTTTAAGGTTCTTTCATGGAGGCTTAGGAAACAAGAGTTGGAAAACACAATGTATAAAATCCGGAACCCAAAAACTAGCGAGAAAACTAATAAACTAAAAGAAATTCAGAGATCGTTTGAAGAGTATTATGCAGCACTGTACACACAGCTGGACAAAATAGATAATCAAACAATTAAAAAATGTCTTAACTCCCTGAATCTTCCATCCATAGGAAAAATACAAAATGAAAAGTTAATGGCAGAAATTTCCGCTGAAGAAATTGACCGTTTGATATCAAATACGAAAACCAGCAAATCACTGTGCTGTGATGGGTTCCCTCCTGAATGGTATAAGGTCATGAGGGAATCTGTTCTCCCACTATTAAAGGCCTCCTTTAACTACAGCCTGGGAGGGGGCGCCCCCTCGCCATCATGGAGAGAGGTGTTTATATCGGTCATACCAAAGGTGGGGAAGGACAAAAAGGACCCTAAAGGGTATAGACAAATTAGTGTTTTAAATATAGACTACAAACTAAACGCTACAATATTAGCTAAGAGATTAAGTGTTCTGATGCCTTCCATGATAGATGAGGACCAGACAGTTTTCATTGGTAATAGACAAACGCATGACAGTATAAGAAGGGCCATTCATGTTATTGATCATATAATTAAAGAAAAATCAAGTGCAGTTCTTCTCAGCTTAGACGCCGAAAAGGCATATGATACAGTAGGGTGGGACTTTTTGTTTGAAGTAATGAAGAGATTTGGCTTCCGTGATAGATTTATTCAATGTATAAAAACTATGTATTCCTTGCCAAAAGCAAGAATTAAAATTAATGGAAGCCTTTCAAATCAAATCATATTACAACGAGGATGTAGACCGGGCTGCCCACTAAGCCCATTACTCTTCAATCTTTTTATGAAACCACTGGCTCAGGTTATTAGGGAGGAGTCTGGGTTGGAGGGGGTGACAATAGGGAGGTTGGAAAACAAGATATGCTTGTACGCGGATGATGTTTTAGTAGTATTAACAAACCCTGAACCTGGTATCCCATTGGTTATGAACATCCTGGAAGCATATGGCAGACTCTCAGAATATAAACTCAACATACCGTTGAGCATAAACTTGATGTTTTCTTCTCTATACATAGAGCTGATGTGACCGACCAAAAAGTTTCAGATTTTTCTTGTCCTCTCAATGTAAAACAAATCTGTGAAACCTTTGGGTTATTACACATATTCTCAATTTCTTACCAACAACATGATCACTTTTACCTTGGGTTTCAAAGGTCCATTATTGGTAAATTCAGATTACATTGGGAAAACACATTTGTTTGAGTCTTTTTAGCACATTGTTTTTGGCTTTTGATAATTTGCATGTTTTATATACTGTCATACTAGACTCTCCCCAATCTGTCTTCAGGTTACTTTATACTTGCACCTCTTATGGCTTGGTCCTCTTCAAGCAATCTCTGTGATGTTACTGTTGCTGTATGTTATCGGACAATCATGTCTTGCTGGGATGGCGGTGCTCTTCATCCTGATGCCTATACAGACTGTTTTGTGGACGATTTTTCTCCAGGCTCAGGTTACAAATTGGTTAGCTGCAAAGGCTAATAAAGGGCATATGTTGTCTTCTGGGCTCTCCATTTTACGAAATTTGTACCTTTTATTCCAGGGCTAAAACAGCGGTGTTAACAGATGAGCGAATTCGGACAATGAGTGAAGTTATTTCTGTTATTCGAGTTTTAAAGATGTACGCATGGGAAAAACCTTTTGTTGCGCTTGTGCATGAAATCAGAGGGTGCGGTAAACTCAATTTCCTCATGATTATTTATGATAAAGTTTCTATAGTTTATAGCAAATCATCATCAAATTATAGTCTGCCTTTTGTTCAGATCTGTGATTCAATAAATTTTTTTAAAGCTATGCTTTTAGTTTTTTTATTTGTTACAGAATAGAAATCTCCAAGATCATGCAAAACTCTTACCTTCGGGGCCTGAACATGGCATCCTTTTATATAGCAAGCAAGATCGTCATCTTCTTTACCGTTTTTGTTTATGTGCTGGCAGGAAACACACTTTCAGCCTGCAAATTCTTATATATATATATATATATATATATATATATATATATATATATATATATATATATATATATATATATATATGCAGCAGTCCGGGCTGAGGTAACTTGAGGTCATTGACATAGCTGTGTTCTGTTACTATGGTAATTAATGATCATCCAGCAACAGCATGTCTCTGTCACCCACTATCATGTGTCAGTTCGACCAGCTTTTTATCAATTTACCCTTCCTAACAAACCCTTCCCATTTGAAAACCGAAGGTATCGATAAAATTCCAAAAGCGGGAGCGCTTCCTGTCCCTCGCGTACAGCTGTGCCACAGCTCAGATCTCTGCGTACTTCAGAGCCTAAGCTGTGACGAGTTAAGCATGGAGTGGATAAAAAAAAAAAATCCAAAATTCAAATCAATGCATGGCCATTTTTGCTACCCCCTTTTTTTTCTTGGGGATTTTTTTCTAAAGAATGGTCTGCTCTAGAAAAATTCTGAAGACATTCTACCGTAGTCAACCCCCGGTTATACAAAATACCTGAAAATTAGGCTAGTACTACTAAAAATTTAGTCATGAGGGCAAGTTAAACACAAAGCAAGTGTCTTTAAAAAAAGGATCTTCTGCACTCTACCTGATGATGTCATCACTGAAGATTTAGTGAAGAATTGATGATTTTTGCAAAGCTTTAGGTCGCTTAGAGGCCCGCTGCAAAAAAAGTGATACATATCCACATATTGTCTTCACTTCTTGACAGAATATTCAGACACCTACAAACTGAGATTTAAATGACGTTTCTAGACAAACGTATGATGACAGTAAATGTTCAAAAATTTGTGATTTTTAGGATTTTTTTCCCGCAACTTTATTCATTTCTATGGGATTTTTGGACGTGGTTTTTCGCAAATAACTTTGCAACGGATTCTCATCTGTAAAGAATAAGTAAGAGCACCCATCTCGAGATCGAGCTGCACGTTTTGATATATAGTTTGTGGGGGTACACGCTACGGTTCCAGCCGCATTAACGGAAAAGGAATAATAATAAATAAAGAGTCCAGTTTAGAGGTGTAGATTAATAGATGCCTGCATTTCAATGCAATGGAGATAGTGCATTACTTCGCAATGCACTGCCTCCTATGCTATGCATTATGCAGGCACCTATAATAAAGAGTCCAGTTTAGAGGTGTAGATTAATAGATGCCTGCATTGCATTGCAATGTATACTCCAAGGCTTTAAATTTGTTTTAATTTTAAGTCCTATTTTTCCATTGATCAATCCATCCAATTTCTCTCGCTGGGCAACAGCCTAGCAGACAAACCCTTTTTATACTCAGCTCTCTCTTCACCAGAGCAGACCAGTACAGCACCTGCATCAGCGCAGATACCAATCCGTCTATCAATCCTCCGCTCCATTTATCCATTGAAAATAATTTTATATTCTCACTTGTTTCTGAGTTCTGCCTCCAAGCAGACTGAAAAAATCTCTCATGCCATATCTTGGAAATATCTCCTGTCACAAAAACCTTGTTTGGTTACATCAAATAGTACAATCCCCTTGAGAATCTTAGAGTAATATACTCTGGAATATCATACTGGCTTAATGTCTTGGTTCCTTTGAGGTTAATGGCATATTGAAATTTTGAGCCTTTGACTTATTGGTCAAACATAATATGAATTCACTGATATTTTAGGATGTTAATACTTCTGTTTTTGTTTTTTCAGGGCCAGATGGTTGTACGAGGGACCTACAGCGAGCTGCAAGGCTCTGGCATAGATCTAATCTCCCTTCTTAAGGACGACGAGGATGAGGAGAGGCAGGAAAATACCCCACTGACTGGAACTGGCTCTTCCTTACAATACAACCTCTCTGAAAACTCCTCGATGTCTTCCCTTTCCTCCTCTCGTTACTCTTTGATTGATGGAGGAGTTTCTCTGACAGTGGTTAAGTGTAACCAACTGCTTTGCATTGCTTTAGCCACTGGAGAGCAGCAGATACTCACATTTTTCTGCTTCTCTGCAGGCCTTTTTTTTTTTTAATCTTCAAATGACTACAACCTAAACTATGGTTTCTGTATGTTGTAAGGGCATCAAATAGACGAGGAAAGGCGCTTAGAAGGAAAAGTTGGCCCGACTATGTATGTGAAATATTTCCTGGCAGGAGCCAACCTCCTGGTCCTATTGTTTCTCATTTTACTTACTGGACTAGCTCAGGTGAGTTTATCTATTTTTTAATCAAAACTTCATTTTGTGAAAATTAAATGCTTTTAATGTTTAATAAATTTTTTGTGTGCTTTGCTTAGGTTACATTTGTACTTCAGGACTGGTGGCTTGCACACTGATGAGATCTTTTTCTTCTCACATTTTGAAAAAAAAGATGAATGCGTACAAAAATGTGAATAGATAGTGTTGTAAACCAAACACACATATTTTTGTCTGACTGAAAGTGGTTAAGAATATCTTGGAAAATGCCTGAACAAAACAGTTTTACTTGACTTTGTCTGTCTCTTACTAAAACCAGCCTTGAGCTTCACAGTAAAAGAAATGTGATGTTAGGTGTACTGATGCTGTGCTATTTTTCCAGTATATATGTTGTGTTCAAGTTTTTGTTGTGGATTTTTGGGGCTTTTAAAGGCTTACTTGCAGGGCCTCTGAACAGAAGTACGGCGGTGTGACTGAACACAAAAACGACAGCCTCCTTCAACATCTAGACCTTGACCTGTACCTAGCCATTTACGCAGGTGAGGCTTGCTGAACTCTCATTGCTCTTTGTGTGTTTTGAATGCAGGAGTCTTTCATTAAACAGATCAACAGTTCTTTGGCTGTGGCACAAGGCCTTCAAGGCCCAATGTATGCTTAAATGGGTCTCAGCTGTACAGCGAGATAGGAGTGCTTTTCTTTTCTTTCTGCTGCTGTATTTCTCTGATTGTCTTCTTGTGAGTCTCAGCCTCTTCACTTTGTCAGGCTTTGTGCTCACAGCAGTAAAACATAGAAAAATGCACACCAGATAAAGAAGATACAACTGCGTGACACATAATGTCGACATAAATGGATACATGGAATTGCTTTGTATTGTGCTTATATATAAATCAGTGCTTTTGTACAAAGGACTACTTACACATAGAAAACAGCAACAACAAAACATTTAAATAAACACCTGTGTATTAAACTAAAACGTTAATGTTACAACTAATATAATTTCAATGCAAATTTTGTTCTTATTTGTTCCACTACAGCTAATAATAATAGCAAATATACTTTATTTATTCAGGAAAACGTCTAATAAAAATTAGAATCTCTTTGAGTAAAGAATGCATAAATGAAAATAATACAGTACTTACAAAAACCCAAAATAACATGCTAATATTCAGCATAAAAAGGTAAACAGCCAAACCATATACAAAATCCCCCCAAACAAACAATCAGTTGATCGGTATCAATACATTTACACGTAAAAAACATTCAACCTAATCAAAACAAGTCTTAGTACAAATAAAATGGATTAAACCAATTGTAACCAGTTATGTAAATTCCAGCTCCTTTTATACATTATTTACAGATGTACGCAGTGTACAATGTTGGTGATTGACAAATCCTTAATGCTAAATCCTTTTTTGGGATACTGCAGGTAACTTATAATTTGTAAATTGTGTTGTAGTTCAATGTTTAACCTTCTTTTTGTAAGTCGCTTTGGATAAAAGCGTCCACTAAATGCATAAATGTTGCAGCTTTATTAATTGTCTTAGGACTCTTACATCAGCAACATGTAAAGACCACATCAGTTAGTGGACATACAGCAATGAATATTTAGTATGAGAGTGCATTAAACAACGATTTCCATTATTACCACATCCAGTAATAAAATGTTTATTATATAAAAAAAATCACAAAGGCATTTTAATTGAAAGCAAAGAACAGGAGTCCTAACATAAACCCTGTAGAAACACCTTATATTAGGGAGCAAAAAAGTAAATGGTCTAGCATTGTATCCACCCTGCCGCCAGAACTAATACAGGTTATAAAATCCCCTACGGATTTTAGCTACAGATATATACCAAGCTACAATGTTTTGTGAAATACATTTAACACGTCCTGGGAATTTGGTCCATATTGACATAACAGCATTACTCAGTTGCTACAGAATTTTTTTTTCAGAAGAGAAAGACATGGTGAGCAACAATCGAGAATTATTAGACTAGACAATCTTTTTCCAATCAGCCTATTGTTAAGTAAAACCTCAAGGGTCGTTGTTCTGTTTTTAACTGACGGCAATGCCACCAACTGCTTCTCTTCTCAACTTAGTCTGTCCATTCTCGGCTATCATCAATAAAGCATTTTAATCCTTCCAATTTGACTGGATATTTTCTTCTTTTTAAAAACAAAAATTTCCCTGCAACCCTGAGAAATGGGTCTGCTTGAAAATCCCAGTAGTTCAGCGATTACTGAAAAACTCAGAATATCTCATCTTGCATTAACGCTTCACACATTACATTTAAAGGCACACAGATCCCTGTACTTCCACTTTCCAATGTTGCTCTGTATTTAACCAAGTAGTTTTTTTCCCTGTTCTATTTATGTAAATGCAATATTGACTTATCTAGTGTATTTGATAATACATTTAACATATATAATAATGTACAGTAATTGTTTATTGATCACATACTGTACTGTAACAGTAGTATTACTTACCACACGATAAAGCTCTCTACATAATAAAATATTGTTTTCATCACAATTAAAATAATTCTAATACTTGCAAGGTAATTCTCACATGTTTTCACAAAACAGCATACATCTGGGTAAGTAAGGAAAATTAAGTTAATGTCATTACGAAAAAGATCTACCTGGCATTTAACATTATAAACATACACAACATTTAATTAACAAAAAAACCTGTTTTGATATTTTGCTGATGTTTAGAACACATGTAAACCAACAATCCCTATGTCTTGTGTAACATATATGATATATTTATTCTTTTCTCTTTTTTTTATAGCTTTAACAGCAGCCTCGGTTGTGTTTGGCTTCGTGCTCAGCTTGGTCTTTTTTAATGTCCTGGTGAAGTCTGCTCAAACCCTCCACAACAACATCTTCAGAGTGCTCCTCCAGACTTCCATCTGCTTTTTTGATACCAACCCAACAGGTAGGCTAAATACACTAACAAGCAAACACAGGATCAGTAATCTACTAGGAGGATAAGATATCAGGGGTCGAGAATACTTGGCTGTTGTTCTCGTGTGTCACCACAAGAGGACAGACTGCTACTTTTGTTTAGCAGGCTGTCTTTTCCACTTAAAAACAGCTACCACCGCTCCCTTCATCTTCTTATTTATCATGACTGCGGTTTTTATATGATGTAATTATTTCAAATGTAGCTTTAGTAACAGGGATATTTTATTCCCCGTAGCATTTATGTTTCTTTCTTTTCTTTCCTTTTTTTTAAATATCACAAAAAAATTTAAATATATTTTTTTATCAAACAATCCAAAAGTCTTCTGTAGAAAAATATGATAAAATTTTTCTGTCACAAATGATCAACTCCATCCACATTTTTGGTCTAATATTTAATATTTCCTGTAAGCTATTTAGAACAAAATAAAAACAGCATTATCAAACCTATTGTAAGTCTTCAGCAAATAGCTAGATTGAGTAAAGACTGTTTGTAGAAGAGTTGATCAAAGACAATGTAGTGTTTGGATTTTGAACCTGTGCAAATACAGACACCGTGTCTGACATTTTTATCATTTCATTAGCTTTTGTGTGGGCTGTAGCTGGTTAAGTGGAGTTGGCAGACAGAGACGGTATGAAAAAGTGAGTAAACAGTCCAAACGACTCAGAATGGAAGCGGTTTTCACTTAAAATCAAAATAATAATAATAGTAATAATAAAAAACATATTTTTGTTTATTGTTTATACCGTGGCCTATATATTTTTTTCCAGATTAATTTAAGCCCTCTTGTAATTAGGCTAGCGAAAATCTCCACGGCCTGCCACTCAAATCCAAAGTTAACTATCAAGTGGCCCACTTTGATAACTTCAGTTTTTTTCTGCTGCATTGTTCACCTGTCAGGAGGTAATTACGCAGCCTAATCTCCTCACAGTGACATGAGTGTACAGCACAAGCGGCTCAGGTGGGAATTCTCTACAACAAGGGCAACTTGTATCATTAGAATGAGACATATTAAGCCCGTAACACAAGTCTAAATATGATTTAAGGGTTGTTCAGCAGCATGGAGTTTCAACTGGCTTTAGAGATGGCCATGTAAAGCCTTTTCGCTTTTGCAGTGCCGTGTTTGGAAAGAACGTCGTATGTCTTAATCTCAGCCTTTAGTTTTTCAGCCGCGGCTGTTTACATTATGTGTCGGCCTACCTGACTTGCTTATCTGGGTGTGCCTTGCTCAGTAATCTTTACAACACTGACAGGAGCAAACACTTTGAATAATGTAATGATCTGTTTAATAGAGCAGCAAAGGAGAGGCTTAACAGACACTGTTATCTGATTGCTGTTGTAGTGTTATCAGTAGGCCTATGTGTGGCCGGTCCGGTTATTACAACTTGGCCTCCAAATTGGCAAATAGCATTCATGTTTGACTGAATTCATTTTAAATAAATCCAAATTAAACTAAGTTATTGTTAATAATCCCAAATTGGATTATTGTCACATTAGAAAAAGATTCAAAGTTATTCATGTATTTCCACAGTTTTTCTGTAATTTTAAATTTTTTTCCTGTAGACAGCTGTTGTTATTCTCCTCTTTTAATGTTTTGCCACTGTCTTTCACTTGCACAATAACTGTCTCTTCCGTCACCTCTTCCGCATTCATCACTCTCGCAATAAGTCTGAACAATTTGTAATTGTGCGTCTGTGCGCCGTGCAGGATTTGACTTCTGTTTACAGGTGTAAGTGATATGTGTGTCACTGCTGCTGGAAAAAAAAAGGCTGTGTGTGTGATAGCGACCCTCTAAGTTAAAGGTTACCACTTTGAGTGCCGCTGGATAAAGGTGCTTTTTGTTATCCTGTGAAATTATGTCACAACAACAGACAACATCTGTTTTGAGGTATTATTAATGCAGAAGCATTGTGGCTTTGTTGCATGTGCTCAAATCTACACACTTTCTCTTTTTCTGTGGTTCCAAAAAAAAAAAATAACCCCCCCCCCCCACTAGATTTACATTTCTACACTTAAAGCTGTCTGAAAAATTCCAACCCAATTTAGGTTACACTGCCCAACTACTCATTGGTCGAACAAGGGCCAGTTACAACTTTGTTTGACTTAGCACAACATATTAGAGTAATGGGTTTCACCCAAAATACTAATGTAAGCTTATACCCCCTAAAATGGATTCTAAAATCAAGGCACGTAACATAATTTTTTTTTAAATAGAAAAAAAAGCTTTATTTTTATTCATTTAATTTAAAGAAAAAAAGAACTTGTTGGATAGAGCGATACACTTTAGTTAAACTTATGGCATCAGGGTTAGGGTTAGGGTTAGGTGTAGTTGTAGTGTCACATAAATCTAATTTGCATATCCTTTCAAATATAATTGGGAGTAATACTTTCAGGAATTTTACTGCTATCAAATAACCTGCAGCATTATTATTATATACTCCTGTGTTTTTGTCCTTAGAAATTTTTTTTTTTCAAGACATACCTTAAAAAGAAATTGAAATCGGCATTGGCCAGGATCTGTGCATATATCATGTTTTAGTTCAACGGTCTATGGACATGTACGGATAAAAAAAGGACAATATTTTCTAAATGTTTAAAATGCAAAACATTTTCTTTTTAAGCACCAGCTATGATTTTCTATTTTAAAAATCATACTAAGGTTGTTAACAAAAAACACTTTTCAAGTCTGTTCTATGGAGAGGTCTAAACAATCTTTGAGCAGTTTTGCACAACACATCTAGTATTAGTCAATACAGGCCAGCTGATTTCTGTTAATTGATGGGATACACTGCGGCTCTTTGGTGTGCAGCACTAAGTATGGCAACATAATTTTACCGTCTTACTGTTCAATATTTTATCTTGTGTTCAACTAACTTTGGTAGTTTCTTTTTTACTTTTCAAAAAAGTGTTCCTTGAAGATGATGTTCTTATATTCAAGCAGGGTCACATTTTCTGACCTAGCGCTTGCTTTAAGTTGTACAAAATCTAAGCTTTTGAGTGAACTAAAGTCTTTAACAAAAGTTACTTATACAATACAAATATTACAAAGCATAACTTCAACATCTTTCCATTTGATATTTAATCCTGTGAAAGGGTTTCAATTAAGTTTCTTTAGATCATCTGTGGTTTAAAATGGCCGTTTGGGAAGAACAGTCATATCGTTCTCTTCTCTAATCCAACAAACGGGGTTACAGTTGTTGACACAACGCTTGATTAAAACACCCCAACTTCTCTCCCAACAATATAACCCCAGTATTGTTAAAGACAGGTCAAAGTTTGAATGCACAACTAGCACTGCTAAATGTGCAGGTAAAAGCCTGCACTTAACTAAAGAAAATTATTCTTTAGTGTGAACTAAAATCTTAAAGAAATACCACTGAGAATATTGTTATTTTAGACCATATTTTTTACCATTCCTTCTTTAATCCTACGTAACCTCTGTTCCAGAAACATCAATCTGTCATGTGGGTTAAGGAAATATCACCAGCAGGTTTTTTTGTGTTTATGCAAATTTTTCTAGCTTTAAATATTACTGTCGCCCAAATGTAGTCATACTATCTTATTACAGCTGTTCATCCAAATGCAGTTAGAGCTGCACAGACAGCAGTGAATGTGTCAAGCTAATGTTGATCCCTGTAATTTGGTGTCATTGAGTGGGCTAATCCCCTCAGAGACTGCAGGCCGAAGCTTCAGCTCATCAACACAGTCAACACACACACACACACGCACACACACGCACACACGCACACACACGCACGCACGCACGCACGAACACACACACGCACGCACACGCGCGCGGGCACGCGCACGCACGCACACAGACACACACACACACACAGACACACACACACACACACACACACACACACACAC
>JAVLVB010001001.1:5330984-5362334 GCA_032876305.1 Orestias chungarensis
CACACACACACACACACATCTGCATCTCCTGTTCCCATTTCGCATCAGCATGGTGGGCCATCTCAGAGCTGGGTGTCACTCAGTTTCTGTTGACGCAGGGAACATTAGATCTTCTGTTGGCAGAGCTGTGAGATTCTAATTGTGTCTACAGAAGCAGTGTTTTTAATGTCAGTATTTCAGGCCTGAATTGCAAGTGTGTTAAGAGTAAAGTGAAGGAAGTACTGCAGAGAGGATGATGATATCGAAGTTTGTAAATTGAATGTGGAGATGGAGCCGCCCGTGAGTGTGCAGCATGGCTGATAGGGCTCCCCCTCGCTCGGCACTTCCACTATTTAATTGCATGAAAGGAAAGGAGAGGAGATTGCAGGAGCCTGGCGGTGTGAGCGAAGAGAATGGATTTAGAATGTATTAGTATTGGCAGCAAGGCGCCGGCGGTGGGAGGCTGCCCCAGGCCTGTGGGCTCTTCATGGAAGTGCAGGTGAGCCGTGCCACCTCCAGCCTTGGCAGCCCCCTCCCTGGTATTACTTTATTATCACACTCTGCTCACTGAAAAGCCCCTCCAACTGCACTGGGGCCCACACATGGAGCGGCTCGGAGTCGTCGCCTTATCTTGATGTTTACAGGGAACAGCGATTTATCACACAGCCTCTCTCGAGCCGGACCCCACTGTTCCACTTCTTTAAAAGTGATTGGGGGCCTTGCTCACCTAATATCTCCACCTTAAGAGGCTTCCTTCGTTGGGAGTGCTTGATATTTTCTGAGCCTGAAAAGTGGTGCAAATCACCCCGGGAGTCCTAAAGCATGGGAAATTGTTTGATACTAATGCCGCTGATATCCTGAAATGTCTATACCGCTCTCCACACAATAGGTGATATTGTTGACAACAAACCAGAGTGATTGAAGCCACTGTCCCATGCTGATCTTACCTCATAGGCATTTCCATGCAGTGAATGTCTTTGTGTAACTACATCACTGTAATGTATCCCCTGCATAGTCTGGACCAAGGGAGTAGGGTCTTTGCCCCATCCCCAATAAAGCTTTGTTAACTGAGCGGCTTGTCAAACAGCTGATACCCGTCTGACGTTGGATGCTCCAACACCCTCCAACCATGGTATGATGCAACCCAGAGAAACTGATCCTGTTTTTTTTTCATTGGCATTGTTTGTCAGACATGCATGGATTTAGGTCATTTATGGCTTAGACAGTGAAATTACATAAAATATTATTGAATATATTTAACAAGCACATTTTGACATGTCCTCTCCCCTATTCCCAGATGAAAAGCAGCAATTTCTCACATTGGTGTAGTTGCAGCTCTACCCCCTTGCCTGCTTGAACCCTCCCCTCAGGATGTCTGTATGCTAAAGGGGCACTCATACTGTGAATAAGATTAGTCTGCCTCTAAGTGTACAACATGCTTACGCCACTTGACTTTGAATCAGTGCTGATTTGGAGCATTGCTTGGTTGTTGCGGGGAATAATGCTCTGGCAGGGTTTATGCAATGGCTGTTATGGGAAGCCCGGCCTTGTCTGCATGCATGTTTTTTAGGCGGGAGCGGCGTTTTGGATAAAGCTGTAAGCTGCTTACGGCCGTGGAGAGAGGTGATTACAGGGCCCTCCTCCGTAGGAATGACTGGAAGCTGGAAGGGAACTTTTAGGTCAGCGATGCCATGGTTTCACCATGCCCATGTTTTACCATGCCGCCACATCCTTCCAGTGTGCCACCCTGCTTCTAATCACATCCTACACAATTGAATGTCATGTACTTTGTTGTGTAAATATTCATTTTATAGCATATTATTTCTGTTTCTTTATTACTGAAAGCATATTTCAAGGATTTGCATTATTCTCAGGCAGCACAACCTATTATTACTTGAATATAAATTTGTACAAAGCAAACTTTTGTTTCTAGGTGTGTAAGTTGTTTTAAAAGTATGGGGAAAAGCAGCAGCAAAAATGTATTTTATTTTATTTTTAAGCCAGTTTTTATTTTATTAAGCCAGTTTGAGCCCGAAAAATACAAAAATATACAAATTTTAGTCATATTTTGAGATTGGTGTACCTTAGCATCTCTGGTTCTGGTGGTTAGTATCTTAAAACCAATAAGGATGTGTTAACCTTTGGTCCTAAATTGCAGAACTTTTGAAAGGTAATGTTTCCAATCTCTGAAGAATTTCTTTAAATGCTAAATCACATGATGTGTGAGAAACTATCTGTCTGAAAGGGAAACATTAAGTTGTATCCTTTTTCACAAAAATTTCTAACCAGGTTGTGTTTTGGTACCATGATTTAAAAGTATTGCGTCTATTTTTCCCAGAGACATTTTGAACAGGATAATGTATGAAGGTGAACGTGTTTAGATTCCACCCTAAGGTCATCTGCATATGAGTTATATATGTTGCTGCTGCTGCCTCAATCTGGTGGTGGACAATGTGTTTATGCAAGAGGCTATGGCAGTGGTGTGTATGTGAGGAGAAGAAGAAGAAATAAAGTTTATTTAAAACTTTGTTAAGAACTTTGATAGAAAATCATAACAGAAGTGCATCTGGCTGCAGCAATTTGGTTGCACCTGGCTTGCTAAAACTAATGATGTATTAGTATCACCTGTGCTTGCGCTTGCTTTGGTATTTTTTTGGTAAGCTCTGTTTAAATTATTATGTCTATTTTTGCATAGCCTACTTATGTATCAAAGCATCTTCTTTACAGCCTCTTTAAATCCAATTTAATTACCTACTGCACTCACAGCTGGCTATGAAATTGATGACATTTACAATTGTTCCTTCTGGTTTAAAGATGTGGTGCAGCTTACAATTTTTTATTTTCTGACATTTGATAACAACACCAACAAATTACTGATTTTGCACCTCGGAGCCGCTGCTTAGCATTTCAAAAGCTCAAACAACAACCTGAACTCCAACCCCAAATCCCAGAAAACGTAAAAGGTAGGCGTAATGGATGCAGAGAAAGAAAGAGAGAAGTTTAAACCATCTCTTCTATTGATTGTAAGGGGTTCCAATGTCTACCTGTCGAGCTTTTTTACCACACTGCCAGACTGAGATTTAAAGAGAAGTGACAAAAGCAAATGAGGTGTATTAGCAGTGCTTGCCAGCAACAGATTATGTCCTCCAGGGCATTTTGCTGCAGAAAACCAGTTCTTTTTTTAATTGAACTGTTAGCATGCAGTCTTCAGTCAGAGGCCCTCAGATTAGTTGTGAGACTGACTGCTACTAAAGATCCTTTCTGCTTGCAGCATCAGCATCCTCAACGACTTTTTGAAGATAATTGGATAATGTGGGTTACATCTGGGCTAAATCTAGTGTTTTTTCATTTAATCGAATTTAATTCTGCTATATAAAAAACAAAAATAATTGTATTACTCCTAGATAATTTAAATAAGAAAAATTAGGAATAATTTAATGTCAGTCAGTAAATTTTTACAGCCTATGCAAATATTTACTTTCAACTGTTTGTGTTTTATCCTCAAAGCTTCTTTTTCAGATGTATGGTAAAGGAATATTGTATAAATGAGAGGCCTATTTTTTGTCTCAGTCCCATTTCACCGAGGCCACGTACCTTTTAGAGTCTATCGGCATCCTTCAGAGACAAAGAGAATAGGTAACACAAAATGTACTGCAGGGATTGACCCCGCTGTAAACTCTGTGTGAACACAGCCGGAAATGTAATCTTGCATGCCGCAGGACCAAAATAAGGGAGCAAAGTTGCTAAAGGGGTTGACAACGAATGAGGTTGCAACTGCACCTGCAAAGCACCGTCCAAAATAGTACACACCTGAGCAGAGTGGAGGCAACTTAATTATTGTCACTGACACTGCCAGTCTGAGCATAAAAGCAGGTACGCAGCTTCTGTTGTCCTTTTGTTCCCAAACAAAAGGCTGCCTCACATGTTCATCCAAGAGTAGGCCAGTCTTTATGAAATGGTGCACAAATAATGATTCATTGTTTAAACTAGGTACGGATAATGCTTTTCATCATACTTTCTCAGCTCTGTGCTGTTTTATCTAAGGTGAGCATTGACGCAGATGCTCTATTGAAATCAAGGTGTAACTTTGAATATGTTGAATGAGTCCTCATTTGACCTACATTTGTAGTTCAAACTGCATCCTTACTATGAAGAGTCACCTAATTTCATTGCATGGATGATTATTTAAACACATTTTTCTCAGAAATCTTGTAGTTCCATCTTTGTCTGATCTTTTGTTTTTGTTGTTTTTTTCCAGGGAGAATTCTCAACAGGTTTACAAAGGACATTGGCTACTTAGACTCCCTTCTTCCATGGACATTCGTGGACTTTACCCAGGTGAGTCGCACCTCGACAGGTCTGGTTGCCGGTGCTGTGGCGCTGGGAGGCCATTTCATGCCTGGCTAAACCTGCTTTGTGGTCCGGGACCCCTAATCTGGAAACAATTACTGTAGGATTACTCGGCAGTGCAACCCAGCGCCTGCACAGATTTAATAAAAAGTCTGAACACAGGCAGAGGGCGTGGCTCCCTCTGTGTGACACAACGCAAGTCTTCAACAAATGTGTATGGAGACTAAAAGTTATTGGGTGAAAGAAAGCAAACAAAAAAGAAATAAACCCTCACGATGATAGAGGGAAACATCAGGGAGCCCAGGAGGGCATGACAAGGGATAGAGTGTTGAGTGGCGAAGAGAGAAGGTAGCTAAAGCAGCATGTAGAGGACTTTGTCCTCTAAGCACAATTTTCTTACAGTCTTATTGGCCCAGAAGCAAACAGCCACCCTAGAGCAGAACCAGGTTGGGTTACCAAATGCAACCCTGCCACCGTGACAGCAATCTCCCACGTAAGTCTTAGATGAGCTAGCTCATGCACCTTGTGCCACAAAGAAGGGAATGTTTGCCACACAATTCAAGGTAGAGGAGCAGGCGTGGCTCCTTGGTTCAGGCCAAAGAATAGAACAAAAGCAAGCTGAAAATGAATCCCCCTTCCACAATGCCTGAGTGATGTTTGTGGCAGATACTCATCTCGCTATATACAAAAGCCATCTTAAATGCTGAAAGCACAAAAGATCATATGCACAAAAGCATTTTGTCTGCAATAGTTTACTTCATTTTGAAAATACGATGGGGGGAAAAAACTATTATTTTATAAAGGATGTTTAGGCTCTAAAAGTTCTTAAAAGGTAAATATGTTATGACTCAAGACAAAAAAATCCCCAGAAAATCAGGAACCTGAAAGTAAAAGTGGAATAAAAGAAAACCAAAACCTAAACCAGTTGATCTGAATGACTAAAAGTTAAGTAAATGTTTTGTCAGAAGATTTGACAGGTACATCAGTGGCCAATCATTCCCTTGCTTCATATATGAACAGCACTTTAAAATGAATTCTGAACCCCACACTAGCCAGTGTAATAAAATGGAGTTTGAGCTTGCTTGTTTAAACATAACCTTCTCAGAGCAATTCTTTATGATTTCTAAACATTTACCAAAATCTTTGGCTTTTCAACAGCACCGTAGATGCAGGTGTCTTAATTGTGAAACAAACAATTTAGCATTTGATTGAAGACACAACAGGTTTAATCAGTAATCATTAATCAACCGATATAAGCAATTATTGATGATGCAGAAATTGTTGAGATTTAGATAAAGCCAATCATTAGTCGGAGAGTTATTTATCAACATAACCTACAGTATTGGATCAAAGTGGATCATCTATCGAATGACTCGACTAACGTAAAAAGACATATACAACTTTATGTTATCTGAATACCAATGATAATAAATGTAATTAAAAGACTGAATAAAACCTGATATCAGAAGCACATATAATGAAAATGCAACAACAATTGTCGCAAGTAGCTTTTGCAGGACACTATTCAGTAGGTCCTACAGAGTAACTCACTTCAATTACTCCTGTACTATTTTAATGTTATAAAACAAACATTTATAAGACAAAAAATTGTTTAATTGGACTAAAGCAAGACATGACAAAGTCTGAGTTCATAATATGCAGAATGTTTTAGTGAGCACCCAAAAGTGGTAGGTGATTGTGTTGGTGCACAAAGGTGGCATCGTTTGGACAAAGGACCTTTGTTAAGGCTTCTCTCTGCTGTTGTTCAGGTGTCTTTCATTAGGCAGTTTCTAATTCTTCCAGGAAGGAAGATCTGCACTCTTTTTATTTCAGAATTAGCTGCTTAGAAAAGCTGCTGATCTTGACCATTGTTGCTCTTTTGCAGAGGGACATTTCCCCATAGTCATTGTCTAAATGGCTGTCAGGGGGGAATAAAGTGAAACTTTATAAACAAAGCCCTAACTGGTTTATCTCTCTGTATGGAAAGAGGCCGCTTCTGTGTGGGGATTTGTGCCTGAGCCTTCCCTCCTTTATGGTGGAGTAAGCACTTCACAGCCCCTTAACACTGCCCCCATAGCTTTCTAACAAGGGGATTCCCTCAAGCTGGTGGAACCTGGTTACACCCCACAGCCCCATTTTTTTTCCACAGGTCTCATTTAGTAGTAATTTAGTATATATGAGAAAATACTTTTTTTTCTCCCCCACTTTATGGTCAGGGAACAAAGACAGAAATGTCAATTAAAAACACCTCAGCCTTTGGGGACTGTCAGCTTTTGTTTGGACTTGACCTTTAAATCCTGGGTTGCTTTTATTTTAATAAAGAGGGCAGAACAGAAGCCCAAGACAATGAGGAGTGAATACGGGGGTCTTTGGGTGGAATCTGAGTGAAGGTCCCAATCTTGACAAGGTCCCACCACCAACTGTTGGGTTCAGTATTGCATTTATATGCAGTATTGCAGGATTGTTATTGTTATTTCTCTTCAAGTGTGTCTTGGCTTGGCTCTTGCTAGTGATTATAAAGGATGCATTAAATAAGTATTACAATTGGCAAAAAGTCATCATTTAGAAAATTATTATTAGTCTATAAAATTTGTTTTGTAAAAAATACATTTAGGTATTGTATCAAGTATTGTAATTCTATAACTTTTTATGTTTTTAAACTATTTCTAGGCTTCAAAGTTCAGATTTTGATTTATTTCAAAAAAGACAATTCTGTAAAACATACAAACAAACAACAAACATTTAAGGAAAAAAAGCTAGCACAGTACAGCTAGAAACAAATGAAAGTTGCAAACAATTATGAGGAAATTAATTTGGACTGCTATGCATTAAATCAATGCTTAATACATAACAGTATGTACCAAAGTAGCAATTGCAATTGAATTTAACTTAATTTGACTTTATATTGATATAATATTAGTGGGGTTATTTATCTAGACAAGGGGGAAAGTTTAGAGAAAGGCTGTCTGGTTGCAATAGCTTCCAGACCAGACCAAAACAACTGGCACCCTATGTGAGAATTTAAAAGTGCACAGTTGCACATCTGTTCTGCCTATAATTAGCTCTGTAGCTGCTTTGATTAAAACTTCGCTGGGACCATTGAAATTCTAGCAGTTTCCAGATATACTTTGTTATTCCTGCTCTACTTAATCATTGTCTGCTTAACTCCGCGGTTATGTAGCTAGTCAAATATAACTTTAAAGAATAGCTACAGTCAAACAGTCATCTTCATTTCAATCTGACATAGATAACAAATGACTAGAAGCTGATGCTTACTATCTTGGCTAGACATGCAGGAGAATTATAAGAAAGCAGTTTTTTTTATGAAATCCAACTTCCTGACGTAATAAGTTGTTTGGAAAAATAAAACATGCAATAAGCAATGATAAACGTCATACCAGTATTAGTTTAGGGTTAATACAGTTCAAATGTAACAACCCTATTATTGTAAATATTGCAAAAGAGGTCAACTAAATACCAAAAAAGAAATAAAATAGCCATTTTGAATGTTGGTAAATCAAATGTGTACTTCAGCAGTAGTCATTTCAGGATCTGTGAAACATGGAGATATAAACAAACTAGTTCATAAATGCACAGAGACACAAAAAAAAATTATACAATTTAAAACAAAAACCCTTTCATATTGATTATTGTGTGAGCTTGTGCATTGTCGCGCTCTTTGTGTCTCGAGTCTCTTTAGAGTCTTTTGTGGGAAACCAGAACTGCTGACGTCACTATGAACCCTGCAGGATGGGATTTCACTAACTTGCTTCTCTGCTTTACCACCAGCCCAGTGACAGGAGAAGTAAAGAATGCGCTGCCTTTGGGGTTATAGGCCACACAGGTTAGCGAGAGTAACAAAGAGGATGATCAGTTGTGGAAAAAAAAAAGCAGAAATAGACAAATGAGTTGGAAAGATTTATAAGCCACCTTGAAATTATTTCATCTTTTATGGCAGTAGTATAATCTAATGCTAAACAGTTTTTAAAAATCCAATCATCTATTTTTAGTAATTTTAATCTCTAGGTGTAATCAATACAACCATACAAAAAAACTAAAGAAAACCCCCCCCAAAACACTGATCTTGTCTTATTAGTGCCTTTAATAATTAATAAATGACTGTTTTGCTAAGGTATAAAACTTAAACAGTAACGTATACCGTAAGGACCCAACATTTATCCTGCCAACTTGCCCTGTAAACAGAGCAATAAGTGATGTTAAAACCAAATTTTTCTCTCTGAGTTATACGAAACATGGATGAATATGCAAAAAATAACCTCTTAATAATAACTTTTGCAGATCTGTGGGGATGTAGGTCTGTTTCTTTTCCAATGCATTTGAGAAACCTTTAAATTGCATTGGGACCTGGGTCATGAATCGTGATAACGTTAATTACCAAAAAATGAACAAAACACATTTTAAACACAAAAAAACTACTTTTTTGAAATTTAAAACCAAGAAATGGACGTTCTTTACCAGCCTTTTTGATTAAGCTTTCATTTCACGCACCTGATGTATGATGAAGGCTGTAAAGAAGAAGCAACACATGTTCACTGCTGCAAGGATGCTTGTGCATAAACTGAAGTGGACGGTCAGCAATACCACACATGGTCATTTGATGGCGAGCACCGGCCAGGAACAGCTCTTCGGCGTGTGTATGTGTGGTCTACCATTGATGCTGCGCTCCAGCACCTCAGCTGCTCTGACTCAGACATGCAGGGCAAGGCTCTAGGTCCTTTGAGTCAAGGAACTTACATAACAAAGTCAGGATCTAATCTAGAATCTTGCCTTGCGTCAACATGAAGAAGATAATGAATTTGGTACTTTTCTCTAGTATCTCAGAATTGTTTATTGTGCATCTAAAAAATAGTTTTGTGTTCTTTTGAACGGAATGACGCTGAATGAACGAATGAATGAATTTGCCAGGAACCGGTGATTTATAGTGGAGAGTGGGGGAGACGGCATTTCAAAGCCTTTCTCTTATTTCCAAAATGGGGTTGGAAATCAGCAGCTTGACTGAACCCAAATAAGTGACTTCTTTTTACCTTTTCAGAGCACACAAAGGTCTAATCCTCGGACTACTTGAGCCACCAATGTAGACAGCGGCTGAGACCACCACAGTATGTCAGACCCTCCTCGCCCCACACAAAACACATTGACTGCAGCTTTATGAAGTGAAAATGGCCCAGAAAGGGGAAAATGTGAAGGAGGTGTCCACAGTCATTTCTCCCGAAGAAAAGCCACAGCATCTGGGCATTTAGTTTTAAAATAAAGCTCAAACACAGAGTAGAATGGATCGGGTCACCTCTATTGTTCAAGGGCCCAAGTGGAACAGCCTTGTTTTGTTTCAGTACTACTGACCCTTGTGACTTATTTGTGCTGCCCTATCACAAAAAGCGTGGAGTTAAAAAAAACAACAAAAAAACAAACAAAATTAAAAAAACAACTAAAACTACTCTTTTGGGTAGATAGAGGAATTCTTTTGAGATTTCTGCTTAGATATGCACTCCTGTTATTTCCTGTTTTCTATGCACTTTTTCTTTTCCCAGTGGCAAATGTTGCACACTGTTGGTAAATAAAGGGAGGATTAAAAAGGAGTTGTAAAAAGCATAACGATTCCTTGTGTCTGGAGGGATGTTTAATTACAAGGAAGTGTTTATTTTCAGTTGTGGTACAACAGTCGCTATCATCACACAACAGAAATATAGCAATTAACTTCAATTTTCTGCATTTACGTAGACATCAAAGAGCTGATAGAATCATTGGAAAAAGAAAGCAATTAGGGTCAGTGGAGATCTGAATGGTCTTTGGACACGGAAGCGCGGCCAGTTTGCCTGGATGACTGAATCACATGCGTGCGGTAGCTTTCTTTTCTCGCTAAAAACCTATTAGTGCTAATTCTTTATTTAAACTGTTTGTATACAAAAACCTTTCATCCCTTTATCAACTTTTATGTGCAGCGGGATGTGGCTTTGGGAGTTTTCTGTTCCTGTGTGGTTTCATAGGGGACGTCTATGTGGCCACTTATCCAACATATCTGTATGTAATGTGGGTGGGGGGCTCACGGTGTTCCGGATGCTCGTGCGATAAAAACACCAAACCACGCAAATGGGTCACATCAAAGAGGGTCCTGGTGACACCATGCCCTGGGGAGCAGGAGGAGGAACGCTTCTCTAAGCTGTTCCCCAGCTGCCCCTTCGGATGACCCAGCTGAAAGATAAGCCGGTAAAGCTCAGACCATCAGTTGCAGCATCGTCAAATTAGAATTGGAGATTCACAAATAGCAAAAGTGAAAGCCTCTGGTGTTAAGCAGTCATCAGCTGGGGAGCTAAGGAGCAGGAACAGTGTAAATGACATGAGTTTAGTTAATATTTAATTTACTCGAGGGAATGTTAGATAACAAGAAGTGATTGTTCTTTATTGTTGGTGTTTTGAGAGGGATGCCAAAATCACATTCACCTACTGGACCTTCTGGCTAAAATGTTTGCTCCTTCATTGGGTAGTACAGTATAGTTTGTTTTTTGAGATTCATATGTGGAGAATGCCATTGAATCTTTTAACTGGAACTGTTTGCTAAGATCACGTAAGACTAACTTTTTGCTTTTTGGTATCAAACACTGCACAACAATTGGACTCCAAACAAAACACAAACTATCTGGAAAACTATCCCACACGTATGATAAGGTATGGTGGAGGACCTGTAATTATCTGGGTCTGTTTTACTTGTGAAGGCCCAGGCAACCTTGACACAGTACGCTTAAATATCAGGATATTTAAAAATATAAATCTAGAGGCTTTTTTCTGCAAGAAAAATAAATGGGTCATCATCGGATCTTTGTTAGGAAAATTAGCCAACTGAATTTTCACTAATTAAAATGCAAATTTACCAACAGCATATGGGCAAGAACTGTGTCATAATGTCATCCAGCCATTAGCCAGGGTGCAATCGAGAACCAGGATACATGATAAGACATTTGTTCAGTTAATATTTTATCCCCTCAAGGTAAAGCTGGATAACATGCAGCAATGGCCCATGCGCCATCAGCTCACTTTGCAGTCTGGTAGCCTTCCATCAAAGCTTAGATTGAAACTTATGTACTGTGAAATTCTTGGGATCAGTTGTGCTCAGTAGCTTTGACTCACCGTTTGATTGTGTGGGCTACACCACAGCAATGGGTGGACTAGTAATTCCCTCTTATCTAAACTGCAAATGGAATTGAGTGGCTTTTCATCATCAACATACACTGAAAGTGATCCTGCTTAAATGTGTGCATAAATGGCAGATAAAATCCACAATTAAGGTGGTAAATTACATTTTCATCTCTCATGGGGGTAGTCGGAGACCAGTGAAGGTAAAAGTATGATCCTAATCTCCACTTTTTGGGCTTCATCTCAACAAAGTTTCTAATTTTAAGGTTTAGGGTTTTCATGTTGGGTGTTATTATAAGTCTTTAACCAAGCGTTTATTTAATAAAAAGTATGAATAAAGTTTACTAAATGTAACCAAAGTCCATTTAATAGCAGAAGTGACAAAAAAATAAAAACAAAAATATATGGATTGTAGTTTTAAGTCTTTACAATTAAAAACAGAAGTACTCACATAAAAAATGCGCTAAGGTACTATATTACAACTATACTACCACTACTACTACAATATACAAAACTTCTTCCCACTATGTTTCGCATAGTTAAAACACATGTCAGTTCAGTCTACAGCCTTGAGCATATGACTTCATCTGGTGAAGTCTTGGCTTTCATGATGAGCACAAGATTCAAGTGCTTTAAACTTAAAAAGTAAAGTTAATAAATACCTATGAGGTGATTAGTGTCCGAAAGATTTCTACAAGCGTTTTTAGATTGATGCCAGTTCGTTATCAGATGTTTGTTTTCGTTTCTACTCTGATAGTGTGGTTTCTTTGGTTGCTGTCAGACTCATTGCCACCAATCCCGTTCAGGCACCACCGGTCTCCTGGTTAAGATGTGTCACAGAGCCATTAACAAAGGGGATGAGTCACTGTGTTGTTGAGGGTTGTGCAGTTAGACTGTAATGTATCAGACACCCGCAGTGCGGTTCCCAGAGCTCCCTGCCAGTCATTGTGGCCGTGCCCATTGGCTGGCTGTTCTGCCAGCGAGGCTTAAAGGCCAGAGGTGTTGAAGGGAAAGCCCAAGAGATCGAGGGATATGAGGCTGCTGTGGCCAAGTGGTAAATTCTCACCTGCTACTAAGTGAAAATTAGTGCAACGATCGTTTTCCTTTCACACTGTGAGTCACATAAACCCAATACCACAGCCTGCTGTTATTTAACCAATGGTTTCAAATGAAGCAAAAAAGATATATTCTCTCGCTCTTTTTCAGGAACAGATCTCAGTGCTCCAATAACACCACAGAACTTGTATTCACAGAACACTGTGTTCTGTGAATACAAGTTCTCAATCCCACTCTTCTCTTTTTCAGGTGTTTCTGCAAGTCATTGGAGTCGTTGCTGTTGCAAGGGTCATTATTCCCGGGATTCTTATTCCCGTCATCCCTCTTCTCACTGTCTTCCTCTTTCTTTGACACTATTTCCTGCGAACATCCAGGGTCATCAAGCGGCTAGAGTCTACCAGTAATGTTTGAAATGATTCTGCAGAGTGGGGATGGGCTCTTCCGTTTGTGACGATAGACAAAAGTTGACCACAGGAATGCTAGAAGACCTCTACAGAAAGCCATGGTTATTAGCATAAAGGCTAAAGGTGTCAGTAACCTATTGCTCCGCCACAAGCAGTTTCCTCAAGAGATTAGGGTTCATGACATCACATACAAAGGCAAAAATGCTAAGTGGGCATGACAAGGCCACCGTTTGTCTTTTATTCTAAGCCTAAAACATATGGCTGAAAGGAAATATTTAGATTTGACTTTGTAGGACTGTTAAAATGGAGACAAAAGACCAATGAAAAACAGCCTTTCACTAAAACACACTAAACTTATAAAAGACACCTGTAAAGTGTTTGACTCATGGAATTATAATTATATATTTAGCATGTAACCATTTAACAGTTCTCATCTATTATTAATATCTGCTTAAAAACATCTGCAAATATTGTACATAAGAGAATATTACTACTCAGAAATAATACAGCAGCCTTACAAATACAGTTTTTGAAGAGCAAAGACAGATGTTGCATTCTTATAGTTGAACAGAACTTCTTCCTTTTTGTTCATTTCTTTAAATTTGTTTTCTTCAAGCTCGTAGTCATGTCTTCTCCCACCTTGCTTCCTCCCTGCAAGGCCTGAGCACCATTCGTGCCTTTAGGGTTCAACATCACTTCCAGCAAATGTTCGACAAGTATCAGGATCTTCATTCAGGTTAGCTTAAAAAAAATACCCTTTGGTTAAAAATGGAACAAAAATATAATAATGGAGTATTATAGCCACTGTAGATAAAAGAAAAATGGTCAAGAAAGTATTACATTTTCACCAAACAACCACACATATTTTGTTAAAGTGAGTAAATGCTTGAACCCACTTTGATGCAATAAACATGTGAAGGTTTGCATATGAGTGAAACAAGTTTATTTAACCTTTATTCATATTACTTGTTTTTTCTATTCATTTAAATATATTCTTTATCACCAAATGGTAAACAAAGAACCCTAAACCTGTGGCTAATGACTTCAATGATTATCATTTTAAAGTTATTTGGCTATAGTAGAAATTCGTGCATCCCTTAGATTTATAAACAGCACCCAGACAGATTAGTTACACAAATCAATCAGTAATCCAATTTGGGGGTTAACATTTCTATTGTTATGGTAGTGGGAAATCTAATAATGGAAATACATATGTTTAACGTATTCTTGTTATTTTTACAAGCAGAGGCGTGGTTCCTCTTCCTCACCACTTCCCGGTGGTTTGCTGTCCGTCTTGATGGAATTTGTTGAATTTTTGTCACTGTTACAGCTTTTGGCTGCTTGTATTTCAGGGATGGTACTGTATCCGTCACAGACGCATACAGTCACATGTAAAGGATTGTCAACATTTCAATTTTTGTCAATGGGAACACAAATGTAAACTCACAAATGCGCATGTTACACTTTTTTTGTGTTGAAGGATTGGAACCAGGTGCTGTGGGCCTGGCTCTGTCCTATGCTGTTACACTCACAGGCATGTTTCAGTGGGGGGTCAGACAGAGTGCAGAGATCGAGAATCTGGTGAGAATATTTACAATTTGTTACCAAACATAAGGCTGTATATCTGGTTATGTTTCAGTGTTTTATGTATATATATGCATGTTTAAACTAAAAACTGTTGAATTTTCATAAGCTAATCCAGGCTACCTCATTTTTTAAAAACATGATAAAAAGACCCCCAAAACATCTGTGACATGAGGATAACAACTTGGAGATGAAACATATGCAGTGCATAGTTGATACTGCTAAAGTTTTAAATAAACTTTATCAAAGTAATACAGTAATGAATGACAATATTACTTAATCATATCCTATGTTTCAATACCTAAGCATTATAGCTAACTGAGGCATATTTTCAAAAAAGTAAAGACACTTCATTTTTTTATGTTGACTAAAATTTATTCCACTATCCAGTTTGAGAGGCAAAAAATCGGATTAGTGCATCAAGAGTCGGACTCAACTGATGTGTGTTGGGCCTTACTCACCTTGTCCAATAGTTAAGGGTGTGTCACTTAATGATATAGTTTAGGAGAATGCTTTCTTGTATTTTCTTTAGCAGCTGGTTGGTGAAGAACTTGTGCTTTGGTGTCCATCTTCTTAAGAAGATCAGAACGTCTTAAGATGCATCCAAAATTCGTTCATTAAAGTAGGAGACCAGGGCCAACTGTAAGATTTATGTAGCTGCAGATTTTCATGTGTTTCAGAATCTATAGAATTGTCCATTTAGGATAGATACGGTTTTTTAGATTTTTGCACTAAATTTGAGCTCCATGATACTTTGTTAGAAATATAAACATTAACACACCAAAGGAAAGATATCGTTCCACCTTGGTACTCTGCTGATTAAGGATTGGCCCTTGTCTACTGTATATATACATGGATTGATTAAATACCTTGTAAAATGTGCAGCTACTGATAGTTTTGTACTTTATAATTCAAAATAAGGATATGTGGATTATGGTTTAGGGTAGTATGAGAACAAATGTTTAAATAATCTGACGACGATAACAGTTGTGATATATGACTTTTTTGTTCTTTCCTCTCTCATCTGTGCTTCCACTGTAACCTGTAGCACTTAGGACAATGCCATTAGTTTCCAATGTTAGCCTCTAGCATTTATCCATTATTAAGTATAATATTGTGTAAAATGCAATTTCTTAACACCTGATGTATATTACACAGTTATTGAATGTCAAAGAGTTATTTTTGATATGAATATTGCATTCACTGATATTGCAATGATGATATATTGTGATCTATTTTCTGCAACCTTAACATAGATGTTGCTACAACCTGTTCTGTTACAAGCATAACCTCCAAAATGTGGACTTGGGAAGCACAAAGTAGTGCATCAGTGTTAGGTTCATGAAAGATTGTACATCTGAGACTGGCCCCAGAAAGGCTCCATCACCTTTGACAGAGTTAGCTTCTTGACTGTTGTCTTCACATCCAGAGAAAAGGTTTTAGTCTTTCTTTGCATCCCCTTGTGCGTGACTTGATAGGCAGCCACATTCAGAGGCGTGTCTTGGTTTCTTTTTTTTTTTACATGCCATTATTTCTGAATCAATTATTAAAGGGACATCATATTGTGCTGTTGAATCTTCTGAACTGTACCATTTATGATTCATGGAATACATATCATGTAATTAAGACTGTTCAAGTGGATCCATTTGTTTCCAATTTGCATTTTGAGCTACCTGACGCTGACAACTGTTTATTCACTCTAAGAGAGAGGAGAGGCCGAGGGAGAGGGGCAGAGGAAGGCAGAGGGGAGATGGTTGATTGAAATTGTGTTTAATGCAGGGGGTGTATTTTGCATGGTTATGGTTGACCAGGGCAGCTGATTTCACAATGGATGGGCTGATAAGTGAAAAGGCCCTGGCTCTTACAGCCCATGGGAGGGAACCCTGCGGTGTGCCATTGGGGGAAAAAAGGCGGTGTGCATCTTATTTCCCCTGACACCTTTTTTTCCCCCCTGCACCTAGCAAATATAATTCAAAATATCAAATTTGCTATAGCCTTAAGTTAAAAACAGTTGTAAAGAAAACTTTACAAGTCCAGAGAAATGGCTTTGAAATTACACATTGCTTTCCTCAAAGATTAGATAGATTCACACTTCTACTCCTGGAGTCTTTTCATTCTGTGATACTGCTGAATATGATTTATGTTTGAGATTTTGTCTGTCATTGATTACTGGTCAGCAGCTGTTCAGAACATCACATCACAAATGTTTAAGTAATTACCCAATTATAGCATTACTTTAAATGATTTACTGGTGCAGAAATGCTCTTGTCATGTTAGTTTGGAAAACTAACACACTCAGCCATGACACAGCAGAACACTTTCAATTCTCCACCAGTGATTCCAGTAGCCACATAATATTCAGAATGGTAAGACATCACAAGCAACACATAAATGCAGCAAAAAATTGAATATATTATAATTTTTCTATTCAAAACTCTCATAAATAGACCTGTCCTATTCAACTATGGTCCACTTGACCATGGATCGGGATTTGACTTGTTAGCAAATTACATGTAGGCCAGGACTCGAACGTTCCCAGAAAAACGTTTGCCAACTCGTCCAGCTTATGTGATTGCCTTACCAGGCATGTGACGGATGTGCACCCGGCCATTGACATGGTGCAAAAGAAGAACTGATTAAACAGACCAGCTCACTTTTAGATGCATATATGGGTCAGCAGAAAATTTAGAAAAATTTATTTCCTGGGAGCCACGTCTTTGTGTTTTAAAACTGCATATTGTGATCAACAGAGGATAAATCAAGTACTGTGTTTAACTTGGTCCTCTTCTCACACTACCTAACTTTAGGCTTCAGCAGCTTTGGTAAAAGTCTCTGACTTATTCCTCATGATTGAGAAAAGATGGTAGCAGTTTCTTGCCTTGGTTCCTCCTGTATTTGTACACCTGGCTTTTAAAAAAGCTAAAGCAAGTGAGGAGAATTACAGTTGTCTCTCTGGGGATTTATGAAAGTGAGACAAATGGATGCCTTGAGACAGTTTAACTTTATTTCCGCTTGTTGAAACTGATACAGCATTAAGAAAATGCCAGCCTGCGGGTGGGTGTCAGCAGAGTGGAGGGAGGGGAGAAGACTCCCACGGCCTGTACTGTGAAGAGAGCAGTTCCCCATCCCTGACAGAGGATTAGACCTCTACCCTCCAAACATGGGAAAGCCGCTTAAAAGAAGCTCCCCATCCTCACCGTTAAAGTCACAGTGAACATCGTCACTTAGCCCAAGTCTCAAACATTTTCACGTCTTCAGCCAACATGCCCAAAAACAATTTAATTAATGCTCCATCCGTGGATTTGATAGTTTTCTGGCATCGCTGTCTCTTCAGATGAAGTTTTACTGCACCGTCTAAACTAGTTAGAAATGGATATGATGTATGTTTGATGGGATTTTGTTTATTCCGCTTCTCTCTCCTAAAGGGAATACGTAAAAAGTGTCAGGTTACGAGCCAAAACTTCAACTGCACAATCATCTGTCACATAAAGTGTGACATTTTCATTTTGTAAGCTGCACTTTGAGAAATTTTTGAAAACTTTTTATTTTTTGGATTCATACAAAATAATCTAAAAAACTTTAAAAAGCTAGTATGTTAATGAATATGACGCCAAAATCAATATACTGGCAATTTTTAACTTGGATCAAAATGTCTTTATTGCCTAGTGTCTTCATTTTTTTCTATAAAATTGAACATTCACTTTATAGTCCCATTGATGAGTCTTCATAGTCTTCAATGATGGTTCTGATAGGTTTGTACCAGCATGTGACATTAAAAAGTATCCATTTCAGTCCCTATTGAACCCTCAGGAATGTCTTAGCGTAATATGAATTCTGTGGCAAACACAGGGATTGGAACTGCTGGAGCACATAATTGGCACATGGAAAGCTGTGCTTGAAAGCAGTTTTCCAACCTAACACTGAATCCTCAATTAAAGTGTGTCACAGAACTAGTCTGCTTTAGGACTTCAGCTGGCTTTATGACAATGTGGTATTTTGGTGACAGAGGGAAAAGCTTATTGGAGGTGAAGAGGGGGAACGTTTTGGGAAGGCACAGGTAGAAGGGATTAGGTTTTGAAAGCTTTATTATTCTGTATAGAAATTGAGCTGTTAGTCTTGACCCTTCTGACCCTGCTGGGTACGACTAGTTGAGATGAAGTTTGCAATTTTTAACCCTAAATGTTCTTTAGTCTTGACTGTTCATTGTGCCTTCTAAAGTACTTGTAAAGTATAAAATAAATTAGTCATACTGTGAGCATTTGTATGTAGTTGCCTTCACATCTAAATAAAAAATTGCCATGGAAGCTTTTTCCGTTAAAAGACTAATAAACTGAGGAACCCTGTATTCTTGATTAGCTGTCTGTATTCATGATTTAGAACATGGTTAGGGTTCCTAATCTCACCATTTGATTATGATTTCTAAAGCTTTTCAACTGGTTGACCCACAATCTTAGGACAGTTTTTAAATTGATATAGCAACTATAATATTAAAAATTTTTACATCACCATGCTTGTGTATTACTACTAAAATCACTTAATTGCTTGTTCCATGTACATTGTGAAAGATGGTGGTGGCAGCATCATGCTGTGGGGAGGATTCTCTTCAGCAGGAAAAGGAAATCCAAGTCGATGGGAATGTGAACGCTTTTAAGTCGAGTACAATCCTAGAATAAAACCTGCTAGTGACTTGTGCAAAATACTTAAAAGTTAATCTTCCAGTAAGATAACAATCATAAACCATATTTTAGAATTAAGATGTTTTTGGTTCTGTATATGTTGAAATAAGTAAAAGTAAAGTTGTCATGTATGAAACAAAAACAAAAAGTTAAAAAGTATAAATAAGCACTCTATACCATTCATGCTTTTAGACTGATTATTTGCTGTATTTTTTTACTGATCTAATCTTGCAGTTTAAAAAAACAAATGTATTGTCCCCAGAACTGAGCTCAGATTGATATCTATAGTAAAGCATTTAGACTTTGGTTAGGATAAGATGGAAACATAACATCCTGATAAAAATGTCTACTACCTCATATCACCTCTATCTGTATCACATCTCTTTCACATATCATTATTATCTTTTTTGGGGCATGATAATTAGAACCACTTAGCGGTCCTAAATCCAGGGTAATCCTGCCAATGATTGTTGCTTGATAAGGAAAAAAAAAAGATGTGAAATCCCTTCCCTCAGCTGCTCTAAGAGATCATTATTAGGTGAGATATATCTAATCTCTAAAAGGTGTTTTATCAGATTTATTTTGACTACAAAGGCAAGTTAGAACATTAATTTCAGGTTTTACGTTAGAACAGGGAGCCATACGAACATGACTGTAGCATGGACTCATTCTTTGTACATATGGATAGATTACCATATAGTTCCAGTAAGACTTTTACACTAGTATATATCAGGGATTATCAAACTTTTTAATTTAAGACTGGAAAAACTATTTAAGTTTAACTTTTACCTTACAAAAGGGGGAGACACTTAACATTTATCATATTAGTTTGGGTTTCCTATATTTGTATATAGTTATTCTCTACCCTGTTGGTTTATTTCAAAGCTTTAAATGGGTTTATTTTTTCATTTGACAGTAACCTAATAGAACCTTAATGGTACATAAAGTAGAGTTTTTAAGATAATTGCTACTTTTTGGCATTGCATCCATGCTTCATTTGTCACTAAAGCTTTCTGTTAAAATAATTACCCTTCCCTGCATCCTCTACATCAGCCATCCTGATGTCTATACTACTCTATTTATCTTTTTGTCCTCATCTTAAAGCAATTAGCTTAACCTCAAATCAACATATTGGTTGTTTTTAATAATTCTGCTGTTTTAAAGAAAATTCGAACAATGCTGTGAAGAAATATCCAGATGTAATTATGTTACAAATCTGTGTGTTCATGAGGATCATGATAAATTACTTTTATTTAAGAAAATCAATTTTTATATATGCACATAATGGGGGCTGTGTGTATCCTTTTAACCCTTTGGGGATTAAAAACAATTTATAATTTATGTTGAAAATCTTTGGTAATTATATGTTCAAATAAGTTATTTCTAGTGAGCGTGTGTAAATATCTAAATGGAACTGTATATAAATTTCTCATATTAGTTGAACTCTGAGAAAGGTCTTTCAAATTATAAAGCTAGTAGCAATAGCTCCTTGCTGACATAAACGTTAACAATTTGCCTAAAATGTTGTTGAACTGCCACCACATGGAAAAATATTTCATGATGAGCTTGTTGCACTTTTAAAGTATAAAATATATGTAAACAAAAAAATTATAATATTTCTCAACCACAGCAGCACACAAGCTGTAGGTTTTTTTTGTAAGTAAAAGGATCAATGTATTGGAGCATAATTATTGTGAGCGTTGAAGTTTTTTGTGAACATCTCCCCTCACACATTGCCTCTCAGTCTTGTATAAATCCTGTCTTTAACCCTTTTATATGTCTCCCCCTTGTCATTATTTTAACTGGCTATGCCTTTCTCTTTCTATATCCATCTATCCACAGGACCCAGTACTCTTCACGGGCACCATGAGGAAGAATCTGGACCCTTTCAAGCAGCACACAGATGAGGACCTATGGAATGCACTCCAAGAGGTACTCCAGCGTGGCTCTGAATGATTCCCCCTCACCAGCCCAGGGGGATCCCTCTGTTCCCCGGTACAATGCTACCATTCAGCCTTCCTGCTCGCCACAAGTCATGGGGGGAAATCCCATTAGGGCCATGGGGCCCAGCTCAATGTGCGGCTTGTAACGGGGAACCATTGAAAGTGCAAGGGGAGATGTGTTTGGGCAGTCAGGGCAACCGTGATGAAGGTTCCCCCCGCCGGGAAGGGCTTCAGCTCCTGGTCCTGTCTCTGAATGGGTTTGGTGGCCTGGATTAAAGTTAGAGGCTGGCCAGAAGAGAGCATTGGCCAAGGTCATCCATGGACCTGGCTTTGCATTGTGCCAGCCAGTTAATGGGTGTGTTTAGATGTCTCTTTAAAGAGATTTCCGCAGGGTGCCTTTATGCAGGGGTAATGAAGGGTTCGGCTGCGCTCTCTCTCTCTGCAGGTGCAGATGAAGGCAGTGGTGGAGGATCTGCCCAACAAGCTGGAAACAGTGCTGACCGAGTCAGGCTCCAATTTCAGCGTGGGGCAGAGACAATTGGTGTGTCTGGCCAGAGCCATCCTCAGGGAAAACCACATCCTCATTATTGACGAAGGCACAGCAAATGTAAACCCGAGGTCGGGCGACACCTTGTTGCTTCTTTTTTACTTAAAAAAATATATACTTTTCACTTTTTGGGTCGTTAGTGTTCACAAAGTAGGTATTTTCAGAATAAAGGGGGGGTATTATATATTTTCCAAGCACAAAGTCTAATTTTATAACTCCTCCCTCAGGACGTCATCACAACACTATCACCATGCCATCCACCCGTGTACAACCACTCTAAGGAGTAAAACATTTAATATTATGAAGAAGCTACATTATGTAATGTCGTTTTTAGGAAAATGGCAACTCAGTCGATTGTCTTGCAATTCCACCAGGTGTTTGCTAATTGCAGCTGCACTACTCTGACGAAGCTGTGTGTGAGTTGTGTTACGTGGGGACTGAAGCAGCAACACTAATGAAGTTTTTGCTGATTTCCTCTGAGTGGGAACATTTTAAAAAATACCTTTCAAACTAACATTAGAAGATGCAGCATTATGGATCAAATATTTTTGAACTTTCTAGGATGAATGGACTACACTGTGTAAGAACTATGACTTCTTCTTGCTTGAAAAGTAATAGTATTGACTTCAACAACAACAAAACTAAATATCTTTATTTAGAGTCAACAGATATGATCCATATAAGATTATGGTCGTAAAATAGAATAAGAGCGGTTGAGTGGCCGTTCATAGCTTAAAAAATAAAGCAAAATAGAAACTAAAGTATCCATTAAGAATTAATTTAAATTATACTTTTAGATAGTTTACGTTAATCTAAATGTCAGATTGATTGTTTTCCTTTGACTCAAGACAGTAGGTAAGCTAATATACTTAAAATAGTAAATATCTGTCACTTATGCCAAGTTAATGATACCTGATGGTCCTCGTCTTTCTGGCTCCCCCTTCACATACTTTGCCGCTGATGAGTCATTGTTCTGACCCGTGTAAAATCCCTGCCCAAGGCTTTGCAGGATGAGAAGTGTTTTTGTGTTCTCAGGTGTTGTGTTCCCTGCTTCTTTAGAACAGACAGCCTGATCCAGCAGACTATCCGAAACAAGTTTCAAGAGTGCTCTGTCCTCACCATTGCTCACAGGCTCAAGACTATCATTGACTGTGACAGAATACTGGTAGGTGAGGATGCAGTAAATTTCCACAGAGCAGCACTTCAGTTTTACATTATTTTTGCTTTCTTTTTAAACAATGGTAACAGATTAAATAAAAAAAATACTATTCATTTTTTTTAATTGTAACCCATTTTTTTCAAACATGGCCTCACAAAAGTATTGAACTTTGCCGTATCTATTTTAATGGTGTGAGATGGTTTAAAAATACTTGTTTTGTGAATTGGAAAGGAAATTATTAACACTTTCCAAAAACGTTCACAAACAAATGCAGTATTATTCAGACCATTTTTACTAGGGTTCCCTTAACAATTCACGTATTTTGTAAAGAAGTTCAATTTGTGTGTAATTTAATTTCACTATAAATCCAGATGTTCTGTGAACGCCTCAGTAGTTTAGCTAGAGAACATCATAAACATAATACAGCAGACAGGTGAGATGTAACCCTAGAAAGAAATTTCAAGCAGGTGTAGGCCAAAAATAATAATAATAATCCAAAACATTAAGAAGCTCTCACCTCTGATTGGTCTGTCATCTGAAAATAGAATAATATTTAATTAATAGGACTACATTTAAAATGTGCTTTTATTGCCATACTGGTCACTTAAAGCACTTCTAATTACAGCTACATTCATCCATTTGCACAAAAAAACTGGGCTTTTATACAGCGACACACAGTTTTATGTTATGTGTATACAATGTGAAGCTGGTGTCAAACCTACAACCATTTGATGTCACGAAGTCTACTTTTACCTACTGATCCACAGTCCTGTTGGTTTCGAATTTAATTTAAATCCAGTTAATTTATGTAGCATCAATTTACAACAAATGTCCTCTTGAGGCACTTTACAAGAAAATCATTTAATTCCAATAATACATACATTCACACATGTCAAACAAATCAGTTTAAAATTTTTTAGCCTAAGGACACCCAGCAGATGGCATTTGGTCATTCACTTGCTGCATGGATCTGTGGTAACCTATCAACATGTGGCCGTAATTAAAAGGCCGGGCAAGAAGAGCATTGACCAGTGAAACTGTAAAAAGGTCCACAGTAACTCTTGAGGAGCATCAGAGATCCTGCGCTTTAGTCAGGTAATCTGTCCATGAAACCCTTGTTAGTCACTCCTTGAATCTGACTTTTATCATAGAGCAGCAAATAAATAGAGGTCGTTAGAATTTAATCAATCTGAACTGATCAAATGAGAACATTATGGGTTATGTGCAAAAAACCTTAACTCTGCAAATCAGCCTGAACACACCGTGGTCACCTAAGATAAGATTGATAGCGCCAAAAGCACGGCAATTTAAGAAGGAAAAGCTGTCAATCGATTAAAATGAATTGAGATTGAGGCAGAGGTTCGTTTTCCAGCAGGATAACCACCCTAAGCATAGAGATCAATGTTCGGATTTATATTTGTACAAAATGATGTATCCTAGTCCTTCAACTTCAGTAATGCACGACATTCCATATCTTAAGACTACAGATATATTGTGCCAAAATCTGGAAATATTCATGGCGTTTGAATACTTTTGCAAGACACTGTACCTGTATTTGGATCTAACGTTGGACTGTGTAATGTTAAATAGATCTTTATAATGTTTTTTTTTTTGGTCAACACAGCTGTTGTCCTGACAATATAGGCAGTTTTTTATTGTATTATTGCTGAAACAGCTCCCAGTATACACGTTTAATTCACTTATTATACAACAGCTGGGTTGATTCCCCCTTCACTTTTGCTTTTATTGAATTCACACTCGTGCCACTTGATCTTTGGCTCTCTCTTGCCACTGCCTGCAGAGGTGCCAATTAGTGGCATTTGTGGCGGTGTTTGTTAATCCTCTACAGAGGACGGAGCGCGACCTGACGGCTGTTGACCGCTGAGAGGGTTCCTCAAGGAAGCCAAGTGTCATGAACAGTTTCACACCTACACTTGTGCTAAATGCCACAGTGTGCTAAGGGGGAACAAAATCATCAACTGTGCAAGCTGACTTTCCCAAAATAAAAACAAATTTCAAGATACAAACTCCATGTTCCAACGTTCTGCTCATAAACAATTGATAATGGCAGGAGCTACTGAAGTCTCCCTTTCTCACTGACACAGCTGACAAACTGCTCATTAGTGCTCTAAGGGGATCTGGCTTGTTTAAATTAGTCTGTGCTATAATTGTAGTCTTTTCTAAACTGCTTGAACTGGCACTATTCTTTATGTGGTTTACATAGCATGCCATGACACAGAAATGACGGTAATTTTCTCTAGTGCCTTGAGGGTGTGATTGTTGGATTTGACTGAGGACCACTTCTAGGCCTCTGCAAATGCCTGGGTAAATACATGGATAAATCTCTGATCTCCTGTCTGTCATAGTCAGCGCAGCAGACTTTCGCTCTGCTAACAGTTTCCTCTCATTGTCATAAGGCCATATCGAGCAGAAACAGGCGCAAGTATTTGCAAGCCACCTGAGTCACACGAAATGGATGGTTCCTTTTGCACTCTGAACAACTGTTTCCCCCATTCAAGTTTGCACTGTCTGCATGCTTCCACTCAGCCAGTGAAACAGCTGAAATGTCAGTTTTTGCTTAAGTAAAGTATACAGGTGTTGGAGCGCACACCTATTATTCTGATGCATGCGTGATTGCAGGTTCTGGATGCTGGCAGGATCCAGGAATCAGACGAGCCATACATCCTGCTCCAGAACCAGGATGGGCTTTTCTACCAGATGGTCCAACAAACGAGCAAAGCCGAAGCCGCGTCACTGCTGCAAACAGCCAAACAGGTATTCACCTCTGTCACCAATGCAGTTCTTTCACTAAATACATGACCAGCAATCCCCCACTAATCTCCTCAAAATCCAAAATATTACGATCAGCAACAAAAAGATGTCCATAATCCTGACAAAGCAAAGAAAACTTGATTACCATTTTAATTTAATGTGTCTTCTTGCAGCCTGGCAACACCATAACATTAATTTGAAGAGAAAAATTGGCTCTTTGTAGATTCAGATCCACTGATGTTATCAACGTAACTTTCAGTATTATCTCTTTTCTCATAATATAATTTTGAGATCATTTTAAGTGATGAGTCCAGAAAAGCAGTTTTCTTTGCTCTGTATCTGTTTGGGAATTTTGGGTTTAACTTCATCGTGATCCGGGATAAACTTTCTATGGGGATTACTGTAATAAAGAAAGTCTGTATATATATTTTTTCTTTCCCTGTGAATTTCATTTGTGAAGTATTTCCCCTTTAGACACAGAACAGATAAGAGATGGCTATTCATTGTTCAATTCCATTTTTTGTGCATCTGTCTGGGACCATAGATACCATATAGCAACTTCAAACAGGTCTTTGTGAAGTAAGAAAAAATAAGTGGGAATCATTTCATTTTCTTTCTGTCCTGTGCACAAATTTATCAGTGGAGCTGTATCTTCTCAGCCAGAGAAGTGAAATGAGTAAAATACTGATTTCAAAGACGTAGCACACTGTGGCATTATTTGGTATCATGTTACCCTGCACACTGGCGGATTGGTGGGGACATTGTTCGAGCCCTCACGTTTCTTCTTTTCTTCATTGTGGGCTGCTGTCCTCCGATCAGATTACGTTAGCATCCCAAACTGTCTAGCACCACTTATTAAATACCGAGACGGTACATGTTGTGTGTCAGGTTTCTATAGTTGTCAGTCAAGGTTAAAATACATTCAATAATCTGATATCAACCTCTGCATCCTTTGTTGATGTTGAAAGCAAGTCCACGAGCTACAGTACATCTTAAGCTTTGACGGGGGAAAAAAAAGGTATTTTCTGAAACTGTTAAGACTGTTACTTTGAAAGTATTCACTCCGCCTTCAACTTTATTTATCTTTTGCCTTGTTCCAGCCACGAACATCTATGCATTTAAATGGGTTTGTGACCCATAAGTTAACACAGCATAGTATATAAATGCAGATATTTCACTTAAAGCTGAAGCACATCTATACACTTAGAGTGTATAGATGTGTCTGAAGCTTGAAATATTGTTTCATAAAGTAACGCTGCTTTAAGTATGAGGCCAGGTTAGTCTCAAAAAGAATGAACTCACGCAGTGTTTTCCACAAATGCACATGCTCTGATTCACAGTTGAATTTCAGATTCATAAATGCGCACACTCCTTTTCACAAATATATTTTTTATGCAAACTTGTAATATAAATTTGGAGATGCACACGACTTGTTTCACAAACGCACACATTCTGGTTCACAAATATAACTTTTAATTCCACTTGTAATCTAAAACCACCGGTCACACGAATCGCTGAATGTTGATTAGAAACCCGTTTCTCATTTGTGTAACTCCGCTACGGTGAATAGGGAAATTTGAGTGGAATCGCCCTTAAGCCAACTTCAGCTTCGTGCGTTTTCCGGTTTCACCTGCGCATGACTGCGATTGTCTGTAAAATGTAATGAGCTATTCGATTGGCTTATGTGAATTAGATTGACAGATTCATCAGTGACGTTTGTTGACCTGCGCCGTCAGACGAGTCTCAAAATTCACAGCAGCGGAGTTTCACACGAATGCAGCGAGTTTTACAAATGAGAAACGGGTTTCTAATCAACATTCAGCGATTTGTGTGACCTGTGGATAAAGATTACAAGTGGAAGTAAAAATTATATTTGTGAACCAGAATGTGTGCATTTGTGAAACAAGTCGTGTGCATTTCGGAATTTATATTACAAGTTTGCATAAAAAATATATTTGTGAAACGGAATGTGCGCATTGGTGAAACAGAACATGTGCATTTCTGAATCTGAAATACAACTGTGAACCAGAGCATGTGCATTTCTGGAAACACAGCGTGAGTTCATTCTTTTTGAGACTAATCTGGCCTCATATTTAAGATGCTTCACATCTTTATATGTTTATCAGTGTTCTCCAACAAGTTTACTGAAAAAAACCCCAGTTGTATTTACATCAGGATTACATTACACGCAGTTTGACTGTGTTTCTGTTTAGGGGTGTCAGAGTAAAGTGGGCTAAATATAAATGCATACCATAGATTAAAATAATTGCAGATAACAATTTATTGTTTATTTATTTTTCTCTTTCTTCCAGGTAGCAACTGTCAGTAATTTGTGTTTGTCTACTCATTGAGTTCAGAGCAACTTTATGACCATTTTTGCGCGAACAAACAAGAGATTTGACTTCAGTTCCAAGTTGCCTTTAATATACAGACAACTTAATTAAACATATATGGATTTAATCAGTGATTACTTTTACTGCTTAATTCAGGATTAAGCTTTCACATTCACTTGTTTTCAATTCCGATAGTTTTTAAGCCAAGAAGTTGACAAAATTACTTCCACAAATAATTCACATGATTATCTCCCGAATTTTGTACGCGCGAATTTCACACACGTTTGTTCGGCTAAATAAGCCACTTTTGCTCGCTTCAGTGGATGATAAATCCCTTCTCCGCGCTCCGACTGGATCCAATCTTAAATCACACCTTAACTGATCTCAGCTCAGATTTTGAAAGTGTGCTTGGCATTTTGTGATGTGACACTGCCTCCCTGATCCGCTTTCAGGTTCACGCAAACAGAAAGAGGGAGAGCGACACATGCCGCACCAAGGACATCGGTGTCATCTTTGAGACATCCCTTTGATGGCTTGGGGAGTTCCTGTTGTCCTTTTCGTGCTGAACAACAGAGACCAAATCGTTCGCCAGATATGGTTGGATTCCTTGAGGTGAACACAAATATTTTCAGACTCCCAGAAGGCATCATGGGTTTAGTGTACGCTGCATTGATCGGCAGAGACTTTTGGTCTGGAACAGAGAAGTTCTGTGAAGCATGCCATGCCTTTTATTGACCGCGTATAACTGGCTAACTGTTTATTGATTTCCTCCAGCTATGGTTATGAATATATGATCTGTCCAGGGTATCCTCTTCTACTTGGCAATTTTGTTGACTTTATTCATTTTAGGCCAATAAATTATATTATTTCGTAGAAAGAAATTATTGTAATTGAATCTTTCTAATTTAGGAAGACAAGGAAAACCTAGACGGTTTGATGATTAAAGTGGGTGTTGTTCAATTTTCCGCCTCACCATTATGACCTGAGATTTAAAGCAATTTTATTTAATCTACTCCTAAATCTATTGGCAAGAGGTGTAACTGTGTTATTTTAATCAAAATGATCCAACTATTTTTGTTTTTACTAGAATTTATATTGTTTTACATTTTCATAGATCAGCTGACCGAAGTAGAGATTTACATTCACAGTCAAGGGGATGAGGTTAGATATAACTTTTAGAACTATATATGTATATATATAACTTTTACCTATGTAACTGTACCCAAATTCTTACCAATTTTTTTTTCGTAGAGCCGTTTTCATTTGGTTTGGATGCTTGAATATATATATATATATATAAATAGAGCATTGCTTTAAAGCTGAACACATGTAAAACGTCTATGTCCTACCAGTGCTAAGTGAAGTGTAAAATGCTGCAGGTTATAATAAAACGTTCAAGATACAATGAAACAAATCTAGACAAGGAGGTCTATCATTTACTAAGGTTTACTATTTTAGAACAATAACCTTTCCTTTTCAGTTTCAGTTTCAGTGACAATGAAAAGGAAATGCAGGCTGAGCCCAAACTTCATGTCAGAATTTTTCAAAAGCGATAAGGTAGATGCAGCAGCTTGCTTGGCACTGAGCTTAATTTTTTAGCTTAAACAATGTCAAGTCGAATGTATTCATCACAGATACTGAAGAACAATAAGCTGATACCCCAATGAGTACCTGTAGTGTACAAGAAACTTAAAGTCTATATTATCAAGGTCAGAGGACTTTTGCTGAGAATGCAGCATTAAGGTGAAGATTGTACATTAAGTTTTCAAAATATGAAAGCAAGTATTACATGATTTAAGCATCTTTTATTCTAAAATTAAGAAAGTTTTATTGAATAAAAATTAAAGCTCAACACTGACAATTTCCCAATAGCTACATGGCTGTATTATCTGTCTATCCAGACATTTTGCTTACATTATATTCATTGCATTCATGAAAAAAGCCTACCAAACATTTTAAGTTTTAGAACATAATAAAATCAAATTAATTTATAAAAATGTCTCAGTTAGCATTTCTGCTAGTGTACATTGTTTTTCTGTGAAATGCAGGCCTCTCCCCTTTCTGAAACCACTTCTCAGTTAAGTCTTGTTGGTCGGTTCTTTCAGTCTTAGCCAAGTGCAATTAGCCAACAGCCATTTGTAATTGTGTACGAAGCATAAATTAAGACTAATGCCTTAATTCAGGTGAAGACTCACGTGGCTACTTGCCATTTCCGCTGTCACTGCGGTATCACCACCTGTTGATTTTTTTAAAATGCCTCAATACCATTTTATTTAGAAGGTACGGTTTATGTAGAAGGTTTCAAACAATCAAACTACAGCACCATCTTAATAACATCCGATCTTTAAAACAAACTTTACTCTGTGACACGCCCATATTGTGGAACTGCCAAGCAGACTTCATAATTGCTTATCGTAAACACCTGTCCCGTCACATCCTGGCTCTCACTGAGATCTGGATTAAACCTGAAATCAATGAATCAAGAATCAATAATCAGTTTATTTATATAGCGCCAATTTACAACAGGTGTCGTCTCAAGGTACTTCAGAAAATCAATTAAAATCAAAGATACATCATAACAAATCAATTTAAAAAAGTTTCCAATCTAAGGAACCGCAGGAGATTGCATCGAGTCATTGACTTGCAGCATTCACTCCTCTGGAATCAGCAGACCAAAACAATGGCTTGTGTTGTCGTTGACTTTACAGCAATCCCTCATACTGAGCATGCATGCAGCGACAGTGGAGAGGAAAAACTCCCCTTTAACAGGAAGAAACCTCCAGCAGAACCAGGCTCAGTACAAGCAGCCATCTGCCACAACCGACTGGGGGTTTGAAAAGACAGAAAGCTAAATTAGAAGCACAGGATACTGAAATAATAGAGTTTATAGCAGCAGTTGTAGGGCGTCACTGGAAGCATCTCAGCCCATGTACTCATCTAAGAAGCTGTCTCAGCTAACAGAACGCCAGCCCAGGTGTGGTTACTATGGAGAGAAGAACACTAAGAGAAAACAAAAGGTTAACAAGGTTGAAATAACGGTAAATAAGTAGATTGGACAAACGAAGAAAGTAGCAGAGAGAGAAGTGGTCAGATTGTCCTCCAGCAGTCTAAGCCTATAGCAGCATAACTATAGAAAAACTTAAATAACTTAACCCTATAGAGGGAGACATGAAGAAGGTAGAGCAAAGGAGAACCGTGGGTCAAGACTGAGTTCCTCCCCAACCGGATTAGGCTGTCTTCTCTACCTCTTCCTAACTATAAACTTTATCAAACAGGAAGGTTTTAAGCCTAGATTTGAAACTAGACAGGGTGTCTGCCTCACGGACTAAAGCTGGAAGCTGGTTCCACAGGAGAGGAGCCTGATAACTGAAAGATCTGCCTCCCATTGTGCTTTTAGA
>JAVLVB010001001.1:5372257-5397804 GCA_032876305.1 Orestias chungarensis
AAAAAAAAAAAAAAAAGGTAGCAGCCACTCTGTGGTGTATGGCTTTAATCAGAACTCCATGTGATGTGAAATCTTTACACCGTTTGTCAATCCACAAGCAAGCTTTTCAAACTATACGCTAGTTTGAATACCACAGTTTTAAAGAGGCTGTGCCCCCCAACCCCCCAGCTCCTGTTTGTCAGATTTCCAATGTGTTTAGTAATTACAAATCCTTCTAGGAATGTGAATTAGGTTGTGAAACCTGAGTGTGTGTCCCCCATTCATGCTGAGCTCATGCTTTACACTTTTCTTTTTCGTTTTTCTTTTCTTTTTTTTGTTTTTGTTTAACATGAATTCTTGCTAGCAAATAATGAAATCGGGCCAACAATTACCAACTGGTGTGGGGTTGTAGTACACAGAACACACAACAAAGCAAAATCTGGCACGTTACTATTTCAGAAGGATTTTTTTTTGTTTGTTCCCTCATCTCTTTTGTCAAATTTGGCCCATGAAGTAAGACTGCTGAATATAATAAATAAATAGATAAACAGTGGGTTGTCTTTATAGCCTTTATGTGGGATTTTATTTTTTTCGAGCCAAGGACATTTCTGAACTTAACAGCATTTATGTTCCGGCTATGTCGGTCACAGTCTGTCACACGTTATTTGCATCTGCATGTCCGATTAAACAAATGTGACATACTCCCAAGAGCAGGCTTCTAGCACTCCAACCACCCACCATGGCAATTAACTGTCTACTAAGCTAATAAGCATGGGACACATGCCTGATGCAAGCTAGTAGAATATCGAGACACTTTTGCTTGATGTTACCATGTTTACCCTGAATTGCCACCGTGATCGTATGCTCCACATGATTGACCCGCAGCTATGGATCGAGCTGCTGTAGTCACACCAGCATCGATACGTGGGCTCGCCGTGTGCTGGTGGGCAGCTGCCGTGTAATATTCACATCAGGAGCTTGAATGCTGTGTGTTTAGACCTCTTCAACTTTTTTGCACTTCTTAATGTTGCAATTTCAGAATTGTATTTGATAGGCCAACTCAAATAGGTTCTTCATTGTTGAAAGGTAAGCTAATGACAGTGTTTATAAATCTTTTTCACCTGAAAAATCATAGAAAGTGTGACGTGGTTTTGTATTCAGTCATCCTAAGCTTTTCTACTTTTTAAAACCAACTACTGCAGTTTCACATCTGCTGCTAAAAGTCTGTTGTTGTTCTTCTAACAGAGCTTAAGCTCAGGCAGATTGGAAAGGGAACATTTGTAAACAACATTTCTTTGGAATCATGACACTTGCTCTCAGTTGAATTATGGTCTTGGCTTGGACTGAGCCATTTTAATACATGGATTTGCTTGTAACTGAACCATTATCTTGTGACTTTGGTGTTATATTTAGACTCACTGATGTATGAATCAGTGAAATTTTCTTTTCTAGAATTGCTCTATCTGGCTCCATCCAACCTTCCTTCAGATCCGCTTGCCGGTCGCAGCTGAAAAAACCAAACCAAACCAAAAAACATCCCCACAGCATAATGCTGCCACCAGTATGCTTCGAAGTATGGATGTTATCTTCATGTTCAGGGTATACCAGGATGTATATGCTGCAGAAACGGTTTTCCATGTAGGCCATTTCGGTCTAATTTGACAGGATGACGTTTTTCCACATGTTTTCTGTGTCTCCTAAATTCAAAAAAACATCTGGAACTTACATCTTTCCATATACTGTTACAGTGAGGCTTTTAGCTGCTTCTTTTATTAATGCTTTCCCTGCCTGGCTTGTCACTTAAGGCAGATGTGTTTTGGTATGTTGGCGAATCTTGTTGGACAAACTGAACCGTGCTCCCTGTATGGTTTAAAGTTTGGGATATTTTGTTTAAGATTTGAGCCCTGTTTTAGATTGTTTACAAATTTTGTGTCTGTTTTGTATTATGGTGAATTACTCTGAGCCTTTCACAGAATAGTTAATCTATGAAGGCCACTGTTTGCAGCGAAATGTTTAAATAGGATTAAAGGAGTGATTGAAGGTAAATATAAATTCACAGCAAACATTTTAGTTTTTGGTTATTTTTTTAAATAATTTTCTTCCATTTCACAGTAATATGCTTTTTTGTATCGGTTTGTTTCATAAACTCTGAAACTATGGGTTTAGTGTAACAAACTTAAATGAACACGAATATGTTTTTAAAGGGATTCAGCAAAACACCTTGCAATGTTGATTCAATTTTAAAATTTATAGTTTTCCCCGTCCATTTGATGAGTGTCAATAAATTACTGAAAATATCTGCTTTTATATCTTTGAATGCAAAAATAATGCTGTTTTTTGCCCTGTGCAGGCTTATTATCACTGCTTCGGCAAGTTTTTGTCAGGGGGAAATATTCTGACTTAACTCTCTGAACAAACCCGCTCCATATCACTGCAAAAAGCCAAATTTACGTCACATTCAAAATCAAATGATATGTTTATACCAACACGCTTGCATCTTCACCATAGTCATAGAGCCATATTCATATGAAACAGCTTCTCTGTTGCAGTAAATAAAAAAATAACAATTAAATGCCAAACTACAGAAAAAAACAGCATTGACCATCAGGGCATAGCCAATACGGAGGTTAATCCATTCTTGTGTCTATACTACCGAATGCTTATGGAAGCATATTCGCTTAGGGCAGCCATGCAAATTATTACTTACTGCCCTGTAAGCTGATAACACAAATTAGATACCCATTAAAGTTGAACAATGTATATAGAATGAGAAAAGATTGCAAGTGATACCTGAAGGGATGCTTAAGTCATATGGCACTAAAATATGCCTCATGGTTGCAAACTTCAAAAGTGTGGAGATGTTTATCCTCGGGATTGGAAGATACATAATAGTAATCTCATATGCAAAGAGGCAGCTGCCAGGTGGAGGATAGCACACTGCATGTTTATGAATAGAAATCATTACAGAGACTGGGGAGCAAACTGGCATGGACCAGTGACACAGAACTTTTGTATTTTTTTTTTCCACGTTGCACGTTGCAGTACTTAGAAGTTTATGGGCATGTATGTTTAAATAGTATAACATGAGCTTACTTGTGTGTCATACTATAATTAGTGTTTTTATGAAAGATTCACCAATTTGTCCTCTTAAAATCTTGTTTGTGCAGTCTTCAGAACTAAAATGCAACCTCACCACCTGTGGGGAGTCTGTAACCACAAAACTGTTGCTGGAACAGCTGCATCGAAGCTCTGCTTGACCTCTATTATTGCCACAGTCCACTCACAAAAGACAGTGAGAGTTATGGCCTGAAAACTAAGCAATTAAGATAACAGTCTTTTGAAGCTGCATTTGACAAGCTATAAGCAGCAACTGACTGCAGGATAGCTACTTGAGCAATGAATTAACCAGGTAATATTTCCTTATTTTATGTATTTAACACTACAAAGAACTGAGTTGCAGAACATAATAATATCCATCACAATGGGCTGTGAAAAATTCTGACCAACTGTAGCAAGTGGCTGTTCTCCATTTCGGGCAAAGCCATTAAGATAAGAATCAGTTAATGTTCCAGATATGATCATTAGGTTACCGAACATTATTTTAACCAACGAAACAACAAAAAGATGTCTTGGTTGTCTGTTTTGAGTAAAACAAATTATATTACCACATGCATTACTTTAAAACCTTATAATTAAAATTCTAGAGGTTACACTCTTCTAAGAGTTTTTTTGTCTGAAATAAATAGCTTTTGAAAATATTTGAAAACGTTTAAACCTTTGTTATTATTTAAACCTTTTTTCTATTTGTGAAAACTAGGATTATAAAGTGTTAATTTCTCTTAATTACAGAAAAACTAACCAATAAAAGGTTCTGTTTTAAATCAGAATGTGGAGTGTAAAGATGTGCTATCTTTAATATTTTAACCAAGTAAGTAAATACCATATGTTTAGTTTGAATGTTTTGTTACAGCACTGTCTAAAGACATATGTATTCACATACTAATATATACGGACAATCATGCTTAATAATCAACTACTTAATCACCCACTGATTTCCATAAACTATTTATATATTTATTAATTCAGTCTGTAAAGAAATGTATTAAAAATCATGCTATTCCCAAAGGCTATTCCCTAATCTAAGCATTCATACTGGTGCAGTTGGTTCATACTTTGACCATTTCTGTCACAAATTTTTACAAGAAGAGTTCGCAAAGAGGTTTTCACTGTGCACCAAATGCTTGGTATGTTAATTTGGATTGGAATACACATTTGCACTGAACCCAACAGATGCATCAATTCTAATAAAACAAAATTGGATAGATAAGGAAATTGATTGCCACAGGTAAACATCAACAAAACATTGTGCCAACATACCTCCACATTGCTGGATTGAAAATCAGTAATATTCTGATGTCATTTTTTGAACATGTTTAGATCTTTTGTTCAGGAATCAATGAAGTAATAAAATACATTTTTGCATCCATCTTTAAATTAGTAACTTACTTATTAAAGTAGAATTTACTATGATTTTGAGTTAAAGGGCCAAAAGTGCAGAGTGCCATAATAGTTTGAAAGGTATTCCAGGTCTAAGGGAACATGCTTTTCTTTAGCCAGTTAGTAGTATCATCAACATTTATTGGACTAATTTCTGTACATGTCCGTAACATGTCTATGTAAGCTTTAAAGTTATGGGAGTGATATTTGTCGGGCTCTGAACGGGAAAAAACATGTTAGAGGCCAGTTTAGGGAGCCTGGGTAATTCTACCTTTCACTTGCCTGTAGTTGCCTGTTGAACCCCTTTCCCTCTGGCAGACTGATAGTTAGGGATCCATCTTAAAGCCTCCCTCTTTTGTTTGACAAACCATGGAGTCAGCAGTTATTCTTAAACTGGTGACTTTCAATGCTCGGCGCTGAAAGAGATTAGGCCAAAACACAAAGGCAAATTAAGGGTACAAAAACACTCAGTATTGTTCTTTTGTGGAGGGTCACAAATCGTTGAGTAAAAGCAACACAGCATGGTTGAAATGCATTCGCCTCCACCCCCCTACCTTCCTTCACTTTTCCTATCTTTATATTCATTAGATTCATTATAGGCCACAAAGGACGGCCAACAAAACAGCTTGTGATTTTGGTTGAATTTATCCCCCTCAGAGGCCTGCAGGGAAATTAAACTAGGTGACTATCACTAGAGGGGGTGCAAGCTTGACAAATCTGAAGCTTTCAGTGATGCTAATAGCCGAGCGTATCCAAAATACACAGAAGCTGACCTCAAACAGATTGTGGGGGTTTAAATTTATTAGTTTGCAAATGAGGCAAAAGTACACTGAATCAGTGGTGGATTCAACCCACTTTAAACCTTTGATTAGTGTTTGTAAACTCCTCTTTCTCTTTATAGCACCCCCCACCTCCACGCCTACCACTTGCAAATCATAAATTAATAAAAGACACGTCGCGACACTTTGGATGGGAAGGCACTGTCATCTCCCAGCACCTGTTAAACAAATGCACTTAAGGGAGGAATCAAATTGCAGGCAGGTTTATATTGGTGTAAAATCTTCATTTAGACTATGTCCCCAGGGCTCGCTTAATACTCAAGATTTATATAGCATTAGTTCTGCCTAGCAAATGTAGTGCACCATTCCACCTCAGTGAAATATGAAGAGCCTTGATAAAAAAGCTACAACAGATTCTCACATTAAGAAAAATCTAAAACCTTTAAAGATTTCATTAATTTAACTTGTGGCATGCAGCTTTGACATGTGCACAGTTTTTGAGCGTGCCCTCGAGTGCCGTTATGTGGCTGAGCCTTTGCCATCGTGGCTTTGAGGGACAGGTTGTTTTTTTGGAAGGGATGCTAAATGAAAAATTACACTGAATGCATCTCATTGCATTTCAGATTATTTTTAAATATACCTGAAAAATAATGGAGTTATAAAAAAATATGGTAAGATTATTTGCACCTGTCTTTCTTTGTCATGATCATAATACAGGCATCCAAACCACTTAAATCCAGGCAGTCGGGGTGAAACAGCTACATAGACAGCAGGCTATCTACAATATGGCACCTCCCTGTTGAGAGTGTCGGTTTCAATCTTCAATCGCTTTTTTGTTCTCTTTCCTTTTCAATTTGTTTACATTTGGCCCCTAGTGGAGAGGAACAGTCTATTGATTAATTGTCCCTTCTGCCTGAGACTACCATTTAGAACCCCCCACCCACACACACACACACGCACGCACGCACGCATGCACGCACGCACGCACGCACGCACGCACGCACGCACGCACGCACGCACGCACACGACAGACAGACAGACAGACAGACAGACAGACAGACAGACAGACAGACAGACAGACAGACAGACAGGCAGACACCTTCTGCACCCTCTTTCCGTTCTGCTGCCTCGTGTTATTGAGATGTTGGCCATGTTAACGCCTCGAACTAAAAGAGTATTAGAAATACAAAGCAATTTAAATTACAATACATATGGTTTTATTATATTTTTAATTACACTTCAAATTTGTTTTTAAATTCAATTCAAATAAGGCTAAAAAAAACACCCACACCTACCTACAGGCATTTTCTTCTCTCAGCTTTTTTTTTTTTTGGCATTCATGTTTTGTGACATTTTCTTATTTTTTCATGAAAAGCACCTGTCTGAAATTCTACAGAACAATCTACCCAATTTGAAAGGAATCATTCCAGATGAAAGTTGAAATGTTATTGTAAAACTGGCCTTTCAGTCGCCTGCCTATTGCTTGAAGATAAACAATTTCCCATGAATATATGGCTGGGGCCCCCGCTATCTATCACTGAAATCAGAATGTGTCCCATACTGAGCCTATTGTAGTCTATTAAAGAGAATCCTTCCCTGTGGCAACCATTTTGCAGGTTTCAAGCAGATAAATGCCTTCCAAGAGGGATAAGAATGCAATTCTACAAAACTGCATTAAAGAGTAATGTTTGTCAACTACTCTGATAAAAACTTCACAGTCACAATTCTTTTTTTTTCTCAAAAGGAAGCAAAATGCATCGAGGGAATGTGTAAAAGCTGATTGGTGCAAGGAGGCTGCCTACAGGTTAGTGGGCCTCATTTCCAATCTCTGACAGCAATATGTGTCGCCGTGTTGCTCCATCCCGATTGCTCATGTTGAACACAAACCATGGTCACTTTATATATGGAAATCTCTGTCTTCAGGGTGGAAAAAAATTAAAAAGGTGAGATTGGCACTTTAACCCCAGTGCCCTCCCTGAAAATATGTTTTAGTCCCATACATTATACTACTGCGAATTATTTATCAAGAAGATACAAGCTTGATATTTTCTAAAAAATAATGAGATGTTGAGGTGGCAGCTGGAATGTTCTGGTCCAGTGAGCAGCATCTATGGAATGGAGGAAATGAAGTAAATATGGCAGGCTGGTACATGTGGTGAATGTGAAAGAGTGGAGTGTAGCAGGCAGGTGGTAATTGTCAAAAAGACAAAAATAAACAACAACTTGTTTTTAACGTTTCCTCTTTAATTTCACCCTTTTACCTTTTTTCTCCAAAATGTTATGTATAGCTATGTTTTGACAATGTAACCTTTACCTCAAATCTGTTTTATCACACAACCTTAATTTACTTTTTGACTTTCTAACCCACCATTTCTTGTGTGTGCTTCTGGTTTCAGATGTAAATTGATGTAAATTACATTTGCTGTCTCTAAAGCCCTGTTGACACTCTGTTTTTTTTTTTTTTGCCTGACACACTGTCATGTGAAGGTATTCCAGTCTGTGAGGAAACACAAAATTGTCCCTACTGTACGAACAATTCCAAACATAATAATTTTTTTTTCATGGGGCATTCGCAATCCACTACTCCAAGCTTGAGTGACAAATGTTAAAACAACAGTGTCGTGGTGGGGTGCAGTTTCATGATCCACATGCACGATCACAGACATGAGTGGTAAATGAAGGTAGGTTTGTTTAAAATATTTACAATAATAATTGCACACAAGAAACTGTTTTGGTTAAGCTTGAAGAAAGAAAAGGAGCGTTAAATAGGTTTCAATGGGAAGGTACACTGAAAAAATTGTTACTTAAAACAAACTTTAAAAAAATACTTTAATTTGTTACAGCTTACTTTATCAGTTTTACTCAAGCTATAATTCTGATTTAAACAAAATTGTTTTTTTTAAAATTAAAAATAAGTGAAACATGTGATTTTGCTAGAACCATATATGCACATAGAAGCAGAGTAAAAATACTATTTATCCCAAAGAGTATAAATGTTTTTAATACTTTGGGAAAAGTAAATATTTCATTTTGTCACAACTAAACATTTTAATTTGTCTGAACTATATTTTTAATTTTGGCACAACCAGATTTTTGGATTGTGTACAATTCATTTTTTTCTGTCAAGAACAAAGTGATTTTTTTTTTTTACTTTAGTGAAAGATGTGCTTTTGTTAGTGCCTAGAGCATTACACTAATTGGTGGCAAGCATTTTTGGAATTTCAGTTTAACTTATACACTACAGTCAGTGTAATAACAGACAAATTTAGTTTTTTATAAACACATTTTATGTCTTAAAACAGTAATTACTAATAATTTAGTAACACTAAAACTAAAGCTTTACAAAAGTATATGAGAAAACATTTTCTTGCTATGACGTTGCAAGAAATAAACACATTTCCCTTTTTAAGACCCAATAAATTATTGGATTTTTTTTAAAACAAACATGTTATTATAACATACTAGAAAAACTAACAACAGCACACCATACAACATTTTGCAGTGTACAGCGTATAAGGGTACTTACACTAAACAACAATACGCTTTCAACCACTACAAACCTTGAAAAGTAGAGTATTTAATTCGAAAGCTGTGCAAACAGTTACAGCAAAAATTACAGTAATGAGTAACCATTTAAATAAAGAAAACAGAAATAACAAGGCTTTAATTTCTCTTCGCATTCCTTTCAAATAGAATAAAACATGCATTGTAACATCTAAACATCCCTGCATCAGGAACACTTTAAAACTAAAACTAAAATCTGCATCCATGTCACGTTGGCCAATGAAATGCTTAGAGCTTAACACTGAGACTCCAGACTCTATGAGTCATTTTCTTTGGTTGAAGTTTTTGTAATGCACCAAATGTGTTTTTAAGCTCAATAGAGTAGCTTAGTAGTATAAATCAAGCCAAACAGTATAGCACATGCATGTGGGATTGATGAAATCTCATCAAGGACTTTCACACCTTCGATGACAATGCCAATGTCTTGGGCTGGGTGCAGAGGGTCCTCCTCCTCTCTGAAGATAAACACTCTTAATACACAATTCTTAAGAATATTTTCAGCTTCATTTCTTTGATCCACCTGTTTAAAAACAATTACAATAGAATACATGTATATATATCACTAAAAATATGTATACTTTATGGTAGGAAAATGCCATGACTTGTGAAATCCTTTTTCAAACCATTGCATCAAGCATTTAATACAAGTTTTATCATATTCTTTGTCTAAATAACCATGTGCCCTAAAAAATTTTCATATGTTGTAAAACAAAATTTATATTTCACAGGATAGTTAAAAAGGTTATAACTCAAGATCAATTTAGTCCATCTTCACAACTTGGCCACATTGGTATAGCAACCGTTGGCTGTACATTTAATTAAAAATATAGCTTAAGTGAAAAGGCAAAACATTTACCAGATATTCCTTGAAATGCTGGTCCACACTGGCAGAAAAGCTTTGCCAGTGTTCAGAACAACTAACTGTTTCACAAATTGTATTCTTTTAATGTTTTTCTATACAATAGAAACAACAATTTTCTGTTCAGTCCATATTTAGTAAAGCTGAAACAAAATGATTGTTCAACCATGAAAATTAAATTTTTTAAATCCGGCCTATTATGAAAAACTTGCCCTTCATGTTATGAAAAGATAGTCAAATCTCTTCAAAGAGTAAAGTCCATATTTCCAGAAAATGGCTCCTCAACAATTAATCATCTGTCGATTTCAAAGATCAATCAACTTTAGATTCAATCAATCAATAACTTGCGTCCCTATTGAACAACCTTTGTTCTGTAGGATAAAGGTAGAATTGCCCTATATGTGTCTACTCCAGGTTTTCAATAATAACCATACAATGTTTAATAACACCGTAAAAATGTTTAAACAAGAACTTGCATAAACATCATATACAGCGTTACGCAAGTACGTACATGATCAAGAACCTTTAATATATCCCCCCTTTGTTTCTGATTATCTCAAACAGCATCTTCGGTGCTTGTCTAATGATGCCAAGAATTGTGGCTAAAGTGGGACAGTTGTGATTCTCTGAAACTCTCTGTTAATATGCACTAAAAAACAAACAAAAACAAAACAAAAAACTGTTATTGTATTTTATGTTGAGGTAGCTACAAAAGGTGTATTTTGGAGTTTTTACAATGAAATCTGTTCCTCACTTCATCCACTTTGAACAGTGCAGGCACCTGGCTTTCAGCTCGTCCATACTTAAGTCCTTCTGCATACTTTAGTAAAAAAACATATTGGAATGTTTGCCTGTTTTGGAAGCCAAGTAGAAATTCCCCAGGCTCTACAACATAAAAATATATTTTGTGATTTTTCTTTCATAACAGTGATCCAACAGTCAATCAAACAGAGCGCTTCGCAACGTTGCACAAAAGTTTTACAGATTTTATAACTAAGTGCACACATTAGTTAGCACACATTGAGCGCACCAGATTATAAAGTGCACCGCAGATTTTTGAGAAAATTTAGGGCTTCTAAGTTTGCCTTATAGTCCTTAGAATAAGATTTTCCTTTTTCCTCTTACCCAGTTTAGCAATGTGAGTACAGTTGTGACTTATTCAGAAACCTATTATTTTTTCTATTTCTAGTTAATAGTCTGTTTTTTATACACAAATACATAAAGGCATTTTTCCTAAATTTCCAAAGTTGCATATTTGTTTATATCCATGGATTCTTACTTTAATAACAATATAGTGTTTTTGTAATTAAAATTTGGCTTAGTGTACAATGTTTACATTTGTGTCAATCTGCAACTTGACTTGCTTGTCACTTTGCTTTCATTTTTTTATATATCTTCCTTTTTCTTTGGACACGAATTCAATTTTGTGGGTACAAATACATAATTGTTACGATCACGTCACAGGGCAGAGTAATCGATCTGCAATCTGATCAAACACAGCCCGCTCAAAATTTAAGGATGGTGGTAGACAATGGACAAGGTAGAGCAACAGCCTCAGGTGAAGCATCACAGGTAAGATTAATATATATCTCTATATAAACAAGAGGTTGCTCAACACGGTTTGATGTGATCGTGGATCGATTACTCCGCCCCGTGACGTCATCTTAACAATTTTTTACTCGTATCCACAAAGTTGAATTCATATTCATTCATTTGATTTTTAACATAAAGAAAGGGGAAACTAAAAGTTTTAAACCAGAAATACCCATTTTCCACTGCAAAAACGTAACATCTGAATTTTACTGAATGAAATGGATGTTTTAATTTTTTCAGTTTAGAGGTGGAGATAAAGAAGTTGCTGAACAGAGCTTACTGTGGTTCGAGCTTTAAGCTGATGTTAAAGATGTAGTTCAGGTGTTAGTATGGAGTGGTTAGTAAGTCTTACTGAATGTAATGTGGCGGTTTTACGCAAAAGAGCTCGAGAGGCTGGAGGTACCATCTAGGTGAATCATTCAGTGGAAAATGAAGGCTCTGCAGCTTCTTTTTTACCTAGTCTTCCGATTGGACAGGAAAGGTTTGACAAACAAGATATGAAACACAGAATGGACATTGAGACTGGGAGTTTGAACTGAATTGATTTGAAAACAGAAACAGTCTAAAACCAAATGATAAACCTAGGGGGTTCTGCTCCTCAGTTTAATGCAGTGATGGTTTGGCCTCCGATGCCAAAGGAGCCAACACAAGGTCTGTTTAATCTACTGGAAAAACTGTGGGCAGGTAACCTAGGGAAGTCTCGAATGGAGATGGACCAGTAACAGAGAAGGCATGACTGTTATTTGTATCCTCAACCCAAGGTACAAGGGTTTTCCCTGCAGAAAGATGGGTTCATTCAGCATGTTCATATGTTTCCTCTGACTATCCTTTTGGGAATCATAACTACAATTCAGAGCAATCCTACACCCTAAACAGTGCCAAATCCCTTCAACACCTGGAAGAGGAAGTCCTAGGTTGGACAGTATCTCTTGGGATGCCATGAAGACAGAGAAGGTAATTAGTCAGTAATTTGTCAGATTCAATAGGAGAAGGGAGCTTACGAAGAGGAACAAGGTGACAGGACTGAGACAAAAGGTCAACAATGACCCGAATGGTCATGGATAGAAGTAAGCCATTGACCAAATACAGCAAAGTGTGATCGGGGTTTTTTGTAGATGGAAGAGTATATAATTTTCAGGACAGGAAGTCTGTTTTGGTGTTTTTAAATTTTCAACAGGAGATGAAAAAGTAAATGCAAAAAAAAGAAAAGAGACCAGTAAGACTGCTGAGGATCGGCACTGCTGGCCTCCTGGAAATAAGATACATGTTTAAGGTCAGCCAGATTATTATTGGGTGCTAAGCCCCTTCCAGCCAGTGTCGCCATTCCTAAAACACATCTTGATTGCTAAAAAATTTTCATTCCCGATTTCGACATCATACGTTTCATCTGTTGGGGATAGGCAACGTGACAAGGCGGCACAGGGGTGAAGCTTAACATCCTGAAGGGGGAGCAGAGACAGGATAGCCCCAACACAGGAGTATGAGGCATCAACTTCCAGGATAAAAATATGTTGTGGCTTTGTGAGTACTGGTTGTTGAGCAAACTTCTCTTTTACTTTGCAGAACGCTCTTTCTATGTTTAGTGACCAGGAGAATATTCCTGTGGTGGAGGTGACAAGGGCAAGTGGAAAGGCTTCTTTGCTATATATATATTTTTAAATTATCTGTAGACATTTGCCAGTACAAGGAAAGATTTCAATTATTTGGATGTGTTGGGAGTGTGCCAGTTAAGGACAACATGAACTTTGGTTCAGTATTGGTTTTCACCTGCCTGCTCTCCAAGTTAAACCCACCAAGTAAAATTAAAGGAACATGGAACTCACACTTGTTTGCATTTACAAATAACTGGTTCTCTAAAAGTCTCTGCAGCGCCAGACGGAGAGGACTCCAATGTATTGAAAGGATTCTGAAAAAAAAGGATGTTATTAAGCTAGACAAAAACAAAAATGCATGTCTCTGTACGTTCACAATTTTCACTTTATTTTGTGTAAGTAATGAATCTCCACCAGGCTCCGGGTTTAATCATGTGTTTGAATGTAGAATGAACATGGACGCCAGGGACGGCAGTTGTATAATTGTAAGTTATCTGAAAAGTTTGATACCTACTCTTCACAAAAAACACATACAGGGTTGATACTACATCCCCAATATATCTTACATGTAATACTCCTTTGTTCATCAAGCATCTCTTGAGCTAAAATGTTTTAGGGTGAAACAAAACAAATGTATCAGGCTAATGCGGAAAAACCCACCTGTTGAAACAAACTTATCCATTTGCTACAGTGGTTCATAAGAAGTGAGTGTAGCGAGAAAATAAAGACAGAAAAAAAAACATTGATGCTCTCTGAATACTTTACAGTTGAAATGTGCTTCTTCTCAGGCAATTGTGAGAACCAACAAAGAGAAAAGCAAAATATGAATTTGTCTCACACCCCGACAGTCGTCATTTTCAATTTCCTTTTATTTTAAAGAACAAGGCAAGGCAAAACTACGGCAAAATCAGAGGTTTTGTCAGTGTGTAAGACATGGTTTTCTTGAAACACTGTTTATAAAGTCTAAATGTTAATTAAAGTTAAAATACTGTTTATGTGAACTTCTTACTGTGATTTCCGTAACATGATTGATGAATTATTAAATACAGAGAAATTCAGAAATTAGGTTCTTTGTTTCTTTTTAAAAAATGCAAATATGTTGCTCAGATCAAGTAAAATAAATGATTTTTTTTTTTTTTGAAGCTTTCTCCCTCCCCACCCCAAAATCATGTCTTTGTTTTGAATTATTTCAACCACTCAGACCATCCCGTTGCTTTTCAGGGCCTCTTTTGTTCTTGTTAAAGAGACCTTTTATTTGAGACAAATCTCCTATCTCAGACCAGTGCTTTGCCTTGATGCAGATCTTCATTAATCTCCAGTGTCCCTGCAAGCTCCACGGCAGCCTCACTGATTTGATGGGAATTGAATTTGATGCCGTATTGTGGCTTGTATGGGAGGCAAACAAACGTCTGTGTTTCTTCCTGTGTTAGCGCACAATTGGAGAGACCCAATTAAATAATTTGGTATAACAAAAGGGAACAAAGGGATACCCAGGCATAAAGTGAGGACTTCAGCATTTGCATTCTACCCATTTCTGTATCATGTTAATTAATTTTCTTTGAAACCTGCAATGGGAGGCACAACAGGAGGAATGATGCAGCTCATTTTAAAGTATGTCTAAAGATGTTTTATATTCATGTGAAATAAAAAATAACATTTTAGGAACGTAAATGTATTCATTAAATTTACAAAGGGTTTGTTTTACTACTGAAAAGTGTATGTTTTTATTATTTGAAAATATACATAATTATGTTGTAATATTTTGGATTTTTTTGTAGTATAATTTTTGCAGAATAATTTCATGGGCCCGCATGGTAATGTGCTCTCAATTAACCATATGTGAATTGTGTGATACGTAACTGCTTTTATTGATGATTAAACATGACATTCAATGATGGGTAAATGAATTTTCCACAACTGGTATGTGATAAGCAGTGATGGGACCCATATGGAGCTGTCGGTGGACTGCTGGTGGGCTCTCTAAGTCCAGGCAGTGTAATTGAAAGAAATGAGCCATGGAGTTGACACATTAAGAGTCTCTCCAGAGATGAACCCCATACACAGGGACACACATGCTCAATTTCTTTTTTAATATATCATTCACACAGATCCTCACTGAAAGTGTAGCCCAGACAATGTTAGAATCCTGATCGGCACAGAACTGAGCCCTGCTGTAAGGGAGACGGGGTGTAAGATTGGTTAGGTCTCCGTCTGGGTTAAGGGGATAATGAGAAACTGCCCTGCAGTGAGTTAATCAGATCATCACTCTCCAAGCACAGCCATTTATTTGCTGTTTATTCCCAGCACAGGCCCCAGTGGGAGGTCTGTCTGTTAGACAGCACCTGCAGCCCCCCTCCCTGACGCTTGATTTAGTAGTAGAAATGGTGCTTGTGGGCCAGATTGCATTGGCCAGTGATCAAACCTCATTTGCACTCTGATTAGACAAACTGCTGCCTGCACTGACCGGGCTGATAATAAAAAAAGAAAAAATTCTCCTTTAAGCGGTTTTCTATTGCTGCCTCATTTAAAAATGATTTACAGCCTTAATGAATGAGGTTGTCATTTACACAGTGCATTATAGTTGAACATTTGTTTCAGATGGAACATAGTAAAGACATCCCAGAAGAAAATAAAACAACATAATAGAAGTTAACTTAAATTTTTTGTTTAAATTTTGCTTAAAATGTATAATTTTTTCGGTAATCAAATGGTATTTTGGTTTTATGGTAATACAGTAATTAAACCCTTCTTGTTATTGCAGACCACCTTTTCAGGTTTCCACATATATTTTGAAAATGTATCTTTGTTGATGAGCTCCAGGTCTTTAAGGCTATCATCCAAATCTTTTGCTCCCTCTACTGTATCAAACTCAAATCAGAATTACTAGTTTGGAATTAGTATCACATCTAGTCAGAACAAAACATGTTTGTGAAATTAGAAGATTGGGTTAAAAATCAACCTGTCTGGGACCTTGATAATATCAAGCTTAGCTGAATAAATATGATATTGCACATTTTGAATCAAGCTCAACCTTCTTCTCGTCAATTCCAATCTTCCCTCCCCTATACATGTACAAACAGACAAACATTTATACATACAAACAAACAAACAAACATATACACACAAATATAAATAAATATACAGTATATAACCAGAGAATGTCTTGTGTAATATTGATTTATTAAAATCCAGTTCATTAAAATCCAGACACAAACAAGATCACAGGACAGAAGCAATAGAATCCAGCAAGGAATGAAGAAGAATGGGGATATCAAACAGAAACAATTGCCAGGAAGATATCATAAACAGGATGCAGGCTAAGGGAGAGTGTATGAATGGTGTAGAATAATTAAGGCAGGAGTGAACATGAATAGGGAAGAAACGGCAGAAATTAAATCTAATAAAGTAAACACAAGAAATAAACAATAGACACGATCTGACTAAATAACCAAGTACTGTAAACAAGAAGTCTAATCAAATCAAAATATGACTGAACACAAATAATAAGTAAACACTGAGGGAAAACTCAGTGAGGAGAACCAACAGGATTCCAGCCACATACAAAAGATGCAGCTTAAAATGAGGGTGTTATGTAATTTCTACTTATATTTTGCCATTTTTTTAAACCCAATCAAGTAACTATGTTCTCTTCAGTTTTTATGAAAATACTGCATATTTCAAAGCAACTAAGCACATTTCCCTTGAAATTCGCCTTTGTCTCTTTAAGAAGGTGTCTTTAAGAAGACACTCCCACTTTAGCATGCCAAAAAAACATTACTTTTTCATGCCATCCATTGGTGGCAGTATAAATAACAGCGAAACATACTGTAGCTCAGTGTTCCAACATCCACAAACAACAGCTGTCACAACTAAATACAACACATGGAAATAACGGCTAGGGGGAGCCAGACTGAAGGTCATGTAGAGCAGCTAACATCAAATCCCAGAGAAACTGAGTCTAGAATGCCTGAAGCGGTTCAAGGTCAGCACACCTTGTTGCAAACTCCTTGAGACTGTGACTAATTCCAAGATAATTGCACAGGTATGTGTAAAATGTTGTCGCTGTTATGGCATATGCTATTTTCTTCTGCAGAGAACTGAACAACCTTAGCTAAATAATTACCAAGGCTGGCTAGTTACTCAGAAATGTAGCCACTATCAATCACCCCCTCTACATTGATGACCTCAAGCTATATACTCAGAATGAGCAAGACATTGACACTTTGTTTCACATCAACATGATCTTCAGCATCTTAGATCCTGAGTGTTATATGAAAATGCCGTTTGGGGTGGACAAATGGATCCAGATGGTGACGAAGAGAGGGGAAGTAATCAATGTAGATGAAAATGCATTCCTCAAAGAGAGAATAACAGATGTTGAGAAGTGCCTTGGAAAACCACTGGCAAATGGCAACCATGATGGGCCCACAAGAAAAGTGGCAACAGCCAAATACCTGCAACAAGTAAGGCAAGTTTTAAGTAGTCAGCCCAATAGCAAGAACATGTTCCAGGGAATCAGATGCTATGCCTTGCCAGTAGTCAGTAATCAGATCACTAATTTTGAAACTACTCACTATGCAGTGTGATACTCTGACGAACCTTTAAACTCCCAGGCCTCTGGTAGAGGACTTCAGCTTAATATGAAGAGCAACCCAAGGGAATGAAGGATGGCTGAGAGTTTTTACAGTAGATTCTGTTGACTAAGATTGGATAACAAACAGTTGTAATGTAGTTACCAATTAAGTGAATTCTGAAGGAAACTACTTTTGAGCTGATCCTTTGTAGGGGTCACAGATTGAGTACATGTGTGGGGGGATCACACAAATGTAGAAATTCGGTTCAGCTTCTCAGCTTCTCAACACATTTATAATCATATCATCTTACTGACATTTACATCATTGCCATAACCCTGATGCAAAAACACTTTATACGCCATGAACTTTCATGTTACTTCATAGTTATAACTATAAAAAACATGACATTTGCAGCAACACAATAAAATGCATACAAATTTAAGGGCGATAAATACATCTGCAAAACAATGATACATATACCCCCCCCAAAAATAAAAATAAAAATAAAAATAAACTTGGATTGTTTGGGGTCCTTTTTTCCCCCTATTATTTTTTGAGTGGAGGCCCTGTGTTTCTTGTGGAGTGGAGCCACTCCATCTTGTTTTTTTGTTGTTTGTTTTTTCACTTTAATGTTGTATAAAACCTGCTCTTTCATTCAAATGATAAGACCATTTTAAATGTTTACACAATGCACCTAGGCATGAATAGGTACCCATAGTATGTACTGTACTGCATTGGCAGACTCTTTGTTTTTTGTTTGTTTTTTCATCTTCTGCTTTATGGCAGAAAGCAAATTATTAATGATGTCATATTCTGGTCTGCTTTTCTTTGCCCTTATAATACCTCTCTATCATTTTACTGGCATTTACAGCATTGCCATAACCCTGATGCAATCCTATTTTGAATTTTACTTGAGTGAGTGGCAGGCATACTAAGGCAAAAGGGAGGATTATTGTAAGGAAAATGTACTGTATAAACACGCGAAAAGAAAAGATGGCAATGCTCATAATGGAATCTGAAAGCTTTATTTTTTCTTTTATTGTCTCTCCTTCCTTCTCCAAACAACCTTCCCTTTTTTCTAGCTATCAGAGCAAAGTTCTCAGAGAGAAAATGAAGTGCATTCATGCATCCTGAAAGAGGCTTTTAAGGTTGAGTACGGCTCAAACAAAGAGGAAGGTGAGCTACGGCTGGCCTGACTATGACTCAATGTTTATAACCTTGCTGTGCACAATTTAAGAATGCTGATGAATTGAATGGAGCTGTCTATGAAGCACATCCACTTCACAATGCAGGGACTTATTGGTATTCATTAGTGCTCTTTGTCCAGGTTGCTAAAGTGACACAAGGTGTTAGGCTTTGTGAAATGTTTCTGGATGATTAAACTCTTGCATTCAAAGCTGCTGATGAATTTCAGTCAGGAAACTGAAACTGACAGTTCTCTTTTTTATAAAGAAATTATTATTTACAACAAGTATTTTGATTTACTTAGCTAAAGGGACATGCATCTTTAAGAAATAGTATGATTGTGATATGATAGGAATAGCATTTATTCCATCCATCCATCCATCCATCCATCCATCCATCCATTATTGTATTTTTTATTTACAGGGCTAAAAGCATATACATCATGAGGATGACTATGATAAGATATCACGAGCATTTTTCTCAGCTGTCAGACCTCCTCTCTTTGTCTGTCTTGAGCCACTGCTCTTCATTTTGCTAACTAGTGCTCAAAGCTGACCAAGTATCAGCTTGCCAGTTCTGATAAATGGGCTTTGTTGAATTGATGGCAGGCTGGAGGAAAAAAAAAAGACATAATCCCAGATAATGTGGACACAGTTTTCATTTCTTGTCACCCAATTAAACTGCAATTATTCCACTAGCAGGAGGGGAGAAAGGGGAAAAGAATGGCTAAAGAATATGAGAGAGGGGGCTCCCTAGGACACTCACCACCAGACACTTTAGCCCACATTTGCTCCATCCCGATAAAAAGAAACCCATTTCTTGCACTGGGCAGTGCAAGGTGAATTGTGGACCAGCTGCCGCTTAGGGTTTAAGAAAAAGAATGCCTGTGCAATGTTTGTGCAATGGCTCAAAGTGGACGGGAAGAAAAAGATCAAAATGTATACAGGCTGTCGCCACATTGGAGCATTGTCTCATTTGTTTGGCACTCCATGCATCTTTAGCCAAAGACACAGAGATTCTATGCCCCCCTGACAGTCAATATAGACTTTCTTATATTGTTATTATGCTAATGTTGTGAGACACATTGTCAGAGGGGAGCAAAACTGTGCGTTTTTTGAAATTTTGCTTCTCAATGACCAATGTAAGAACCCTGGAGTGTCCTACACAGGGGTCTGAAAACCCTCAAACAATATTTTGGCATATCCAAAAGGCTTCTGTCTCAAAGCTTGCATACACCTACTGTTCCTTATAAGAACCGAAAAAAAACGTACGCTTCCTCCGTCAATTGTTCACCTCCAGATGAATCAAGGGCTAAGTGAAACTCTTGTGTGGCACAAAATCTAAGAAGTAAATTAATCTCCCCTGTAATTACTGTTTCCCCCTCTTAGTAATTATCACACAGGACAGTTTATGGATTACCATATTGATTTTTCTTGACCCTCTTGGCGAGGCTTAATCTAAACAGAGGGGATACTTTTGGCTTGTGCTGCTAAATGCAAACATCCCTCAGGGGCTGCTTGGTGGAGATTTGCTCTTTAGGTGTGTCACATCGTCCTCCGGCAAACGTCCCACGGGATGAAAATCTGACTCTGGCAGGGTTCTGCCCTTTGGTTTAGATGTCTATTCAGAAAGCTGCTCTGCATGGGTATTTCCTTTCATGCAACATAAAAAAAAGCATGACTGAAAAAGTAAGAAGCGAAATCGTCAGAGTAATTCATTAATCTTCACGCAGATGATTAACTGCTTTGAAGTCTTTGATTTTAAAAAGCCACGTTCTTTGCTTTGCTGCTACCCCCCTCCTCATACAGACTGTTTAGATAAACATTAGAAATAAACAGATTATTTGAAATCATTAGCCAAACATCTTGACACATTAACCCAGGCTGCTTGTTTTTTTTTTGTTTGTTTTTTTAAATGCTAAAGTCTTATCACTCTGCAGAGGAATCCAATGATGCTGTGTTTAAGGTATGCATTGTGGAAGGAGTGTGTCACTGATCACGGAGAGGAAAGAGTACTGTGTCAAAATGTGATCAATAATTTCCTATAAGTGCTCCTCTGCATGAAGAAAAGTCTGAGTAGAAAAGCAACTCAAGAGGCTGGAGTATGAATTCAGGCTCTCCTCTGCTGCGTCCATCAAATAATGAGATCACCTGAGACAGCCCGTGGAAGACCCCCCTCTCTTCCCTCAAACACAAGGTGCTGACAGGACACTTGCCCTCCTATTGATCACACTGTCATTCAAGCTAGTGCTAAGGAAAAACCTGTGCACACACAATCACATGTGTTCAGATAGGAAAAAAAAGGGAAAGGTGTTGACATCTGTCACTAGCCATGTTTCCAGTAAAATTTCTTCTTTTTTTTTCCTTTATAAACTATTGCATTGGAAAAGGTTGATAAAAACAGCGGAAATCAAAATATTGTTTTGCATTGTACAAAAAGTTGTTTTAGCATTGGTTTCTGATGCTTCCAAAAAGGAGTTTGTTCATCGAATTAGTTCTGACGAAGCAAACATTTACCTGACATGACCTGATCAGCTGTTTCCACTGTCTGTGTCTGAGAAAACACTGAATATTGGCCAAATTAGCAGACAGGAAAATCACACCTTGCTGTAAAGCAGCACATTCCTGAAAACATCTCTCAATTTTTACATCTATTGTTTATACTGGTTTCCAACCTCTACTTTCTGTTTATTACAGGTATGCAAAAAATCAGCATTTCCATTCTATGACCATCAATCTAGCCATCCTTTGATTCTGCAGTTGTCTTAGATTCTCTATTTAATGACTCGTGATAGAAATATTTCCCCCATGTTCATATTACGTTTATGCCTTTATATTTCAGTGAAGTCAAAATTTGCCAATCATAAAAACTTTTGTATCTTGACATGAAAAAAAGTGATTGAGCGCTGTGTAAGACAACACTTCCATAAAGCACTCACCTAGAGAGGGATGACAGACATTCATTCACAACAATGAGCTCTGTGCAGCAGCTCGGTTATTTCACTCCTGTGAGTCGTGGGAGTTTTTTTTTTTCCTCTCTCTGTCTCTCGCTCTCTCTCTTCTCACTCTCAATGTCATGGTTATTATCCTGGTCACTTAATCTCTTCAAATAAGATTGATTTTTTCTTTCAAGCCATGTTAGAGTGCCCCCTGTAAGAAAGCGCTCAGGCCATGGGAACCATAGAGGTTCCAACGCGTCCTCACAATCTCCCCATTTGATGGAGGTCACAGTGGCTCGAGCTGTTTCTTTTGACTTACTGATGAGTGGACGCTCAAAAGACCACTTTCATTGTCATGAGTGATATAAGAAAGTGCATCTCTGAGCCTGCACCCGACTAACTCATGCTTGCACTTTGAATTGGCAGGTAAAGTGCTAATATATATTTTTGGAATACCCTTTCAACCAAATGTTGTCAGGTATTTAACAATGCAGGTCTTTAAACAACCGGATTTATCAATATTGAAAGGATGCACCAAAAAGACTTTTCACCAATTGAAAATTTTGTTTAAACAAACACAAAAGTAATTCAGAGACATTTGCACCAGCCTTAAAGAAATGTTTGCTAATAAATGGTCCTCGTCAAGAACGGAGGTTTTCTGTTCAAGCTTGATTATATCATTCTTTTCTCTTTGGTGTAATTATATATATTTTTTATAAGTCACAGAATTTGAGGTCTAAAGCCCAACAGGTTTCTCAAAAGGTTTTTCTTGCATACTAGGCTTGTAAGTGCTTTATTTATCTCTTCTCTTTCACAGATTTATGTGCGTGAATAAATGATAAACTGAATAAATGTTGACACTTGGTACCAATTTCTTCATAGTTGTTTCTATTGATTTATTCAGGCTAGATTAAAAATCTGCAGATTAGTTCTTCGTTTTTCATTCAGAACAAGAAAAAAGGTTAAACAAGGGTCAGAGGTTAATAAACTGGAAACCCTTTAATGTAAACGCTTTTGCGTTGCCGCGCAATGTTAAAGATGAACATGTCACCTTTTGGAGTTTTTTTTTCTTATTCCTTTTGAAGGCCAACTATGACGCAAATATGAAAGACCGAAAAAAAGCGCGTGCTGCTGCATTGCGATGGGTTCAAGGAGATTGGATCACTTTTTGTTGGCGGGAGCGGCCTCAATTCAGCTTTCAAATAAAGAGTTAGAGACTGGGAGAGGACTGAGATAGAGCAGTCTTTGTGAGGTTGCCGGAAAGGTTGAATAAAAAAATTGCCTCGGTGCATCAGTTTTCTCTGATCCCAACTGCACCTATAAATGTATCTTAGAGATGAGCTATCAGTGCCACAAACAGCCCCCTTTTCTTTCCCCTCTGTCTCTGTGATGAGTTAGCCGGACCTGCAGTGATAAAGCTGATAGAAAGAGGGCTGCTATCAGGTGGCAGTCTGGGTAATTACAACTCTCCATTTGGAGCTTTGCAGCGATGCGGCGGGGATAAGGGAGGAAATAATGAGGAAGAGAAGTCATCTCAATACCTTGCAGGTAAACAGAAAGATACAGCAGGAAAAATAGGTACTGAACAAGTTGTTGTTTTTTTCCCACAAGATATTTATCTAATGGGGCTTTTAGCATTACATTTGCAGAAATGTCAGTAAAAAAGTCAATCACATCAAAACGAATAGGTCTGTAAATGAAGTTAGTTTCAATAAAGTGAAATGAATAAAAGAATATTTACCACACAAATTCTGAAAACAGGCTGTACAAAGAAATCAAATCCCCCCACCTGAGAATAAAAAGGTTTCTCATTGCTAAGACATCGCACAACAAGGTTAATATAATGGCTTAAAAAGCAAAGAGATCCCACCCAAAACCTTCAAAGGACTTTTACAAACAGTAACATTTGGAGGTGGAAACAACATGATGCGCAGATTTGGTTGGTTCTGGTAGACCTAATTTATGTATACAAAAGATATACAAGAAGAATTAAAAAGAATACAAAAGCCCAATAAATCAATGAAGCTGGAAGAATGGGTCAGTATCACCCCTAAGCAACGTATGAAACTACTTTCTACATACAAGAGACGTCTTGGATTGTTACCCACATCTGGTTTGGATTCTCTGTGAATGGCCCCATTAGAAATATATTTAGTGAGATAAACGATACGTTCAATGCTTATTCTCCCCACTGTATGCCCTGTGGGTGGTGGCAGTGATCACTGTTCAAAAACCTGACTTGTCAAAGCCTAGGAAAGGCTGCTACTGTTATTTTATTTTTCTTTAAAGATACAGGAAGCCGTTTGATTGTTGCCGCTGTTTTGTGTGCCCCTCAGGGTGCGCAGATATTCTGCGCTGTGAGATTACGTATAATACTTTGACAAGCGACAGTTTAAAGATGAAGGTCTTATCATCCCCAGCGGACCCATCGCGCTTCTGTGTTGCTATTCTCACTGGCTAATGTGCTTTCAAAGTTTGTTGTATGTATCAGTTTTAGGTCCTTGATGACTCAGCTGACAATCACTCCTCTTCTCTAACCATCATTCAAAATAAATAAATAAATTAAAAAAGACATACATACACACCTACACAGCCCTCAGGAATATTTGTCTGTTCGAGTCCCCAGTGTTTGATACAAACAGCTATGTGTTTTGATGTGTTGTGTCTGTGCACGGTTGTGTGTGTTTGGTTGTGAATTGCAGCTCCCCTCACCAAGGGATCATGACCACTATCAATAGTATTTCCACTAATGTGATTAAGTTAATACTGCGCTCTATGAGGGGATTATATCTCAATTCCTCTTGATATGCATAATATTTAGGTTGTGGTTGAGTAAATATTTTGGTTCTTCACCAAAATAATTCCCACTGAGACAAAGACAGACAATTCTGCCCTAAGGAGCAATAAAGACTGTATAATTAGAATGATTAAAGAGCTGCACAACTCATTTGGCAGATATTGAATGTATTTTCAGAACACAACCTTCAAAATAGGTCACATATTGATGAAAAAAAAAAACTTTATTCACATTAATTATACATTTTTATTTGAGAAATTACATGTGACTCATTTGAGGTGATGCTGAAGTGTTCATTGTTCCCCCTACGAAATCCCATCATAATGTTGCCTTTGCACTTAAGCACGTTTTCAGTGTATTGTAGCATCTGTAAAGTCCCCTCATTAGACAAAACGCCATCTAATTTAAACACATTCATCTTTAAACTGTAATCAATTGCACCGCTTTAAAACCTTAAACTGTTTGTCATTAACACTTTATCAAGTCTTATCTCACTCTGGGGGTAACGGTGCTTGATGCTGACAGAGTGACTTTTCAGTGTGTTACATGTCATGCAGTTGAAGACGGTATCCGGTGGTCTGTTTTTCTTGTCCTTCTTCCTTTTACTAACGAATGTACTCCTTGAATAAAAACACAAATAATGAAGTATTGATTTATACAGACCGCAAGCCATGAACTAAATGGTCTTAAAAATTAGGCATCTGTTAATTCTGCTTTGTTTGTGTTTCCAAGGAATCAAGGAATCAAGGAATCTTTATTTGTCATCACATCACATGTGGTACATGAGGTGGGACGAAATTCTAATCCCACGGTCCAGTTTACACCCTGAAAGCAATTTTAAATTATGTAATAAAATATAAGAATATAAGAACAATGCGAGGCTAGGATTTGAGCTACACAGAATCTACAATATGGACACAGAATCTACAATATGGGACTTCGGACATAGCAGCAATCTAAATTCGGAGTGCAATTGACATATTAATTGACATTTTAAAGGGACATTTTAAAGTGAAACATTAAAGTGAACCATTACAGTGACATTTTAAAGTGACATTTTGAAGTGTGATATTAAAGTGAGCAGTGCCGGTTAAATGAGAAAGTGTTTTTCATTTGTAATTGTGTGTGTTTGAGAGTCTCACAGCTTCAGTCTGGTGGTTTTACACTTGATGCTCCACAGCCTCCTGCCT